>CM073769.1:77480972-77724964 GCA_037158775.1 Hetaerina titia | reverse complement strand
GGTGGAGAATATAATAAGTAAAGTAAATAGAAGAATTGAGAAGTATAGAATTACATCGAGATGGTTAAGAGACTTAAGATGGTCAAGATAGAAGGGAGGCTCATGAGCATAATATTAGGAAATGGTATGAGCAATTATTCAAATGCCAATCTGAGAAGAAAAGTCAATAAGGCAAAGAAAATTCTATTGACATCAATAAGAAAATGAAATTCTTTTAAAGACTGGAATAAGTTGACATTTGGTAAAAGAATGTCAAATTTGATGAGGGAAAAATGGAAAAACCATATGTATTACCTCTTTGAAATTAGACAGAAAATTAAATAATGAGACCAAAAGACAATAATGACAGGTAGTGAAAATATACACACACATATATGTGGAAGGATTTCATGCCCAAGCAAAGAACATGTACACAGGAATGGAACACAACATACTGCAGGATATCTGAAATTCCTGAATAAAAGAGTGAGAGAAAGAAATCACTGGAAAATTAAGGAAAACAAAGCAGTCAGATTAGATTATTTCCTTCAGAATTATTCAAATACTAAGGAAAAATATGGTGGAAAGTATTTTGGGAAGTGCCATGGAGTATGGATGAGTTAGAGATTTCATTAGGTCAATTTGAATCCCATTCTTAAGAGAATAAAGCAGAAAAATATGACGATAATAGAACCTTCCCACTTGTATGATACATTCCAATGACAAGATAACCCATAAATCCTGACTATGTTGATATTTATATGCTTACTGACTAAGAGAACAAAAAGGAGTACATATCAAACACAGTTTGGATTCATACACTGCAACTAATTTTTTTACTAATAGATTTTCAGAGCTTCACCAGCTATTCTTATTACAAAGAATTTAGAGTGAGCAAGAAGTATTACTCTTCACATGTAATTGCCGAGTGGTGATGCTCAGTTATGATTAGCTTTTTTTCCATGGAAATAATAATAAAATCAGTTTTAATTTGCTTTTTATATTCAATTAAGAGTTGTACCAACTTTTTACTCCCATATTTTAATCATATCCACAATTTATTACTCTTCTGGATCTACATAACCAGTTATCACGAAAACAAGAAACTACCTGACAATTACAAAAATTGATCAACTGTGAAATCTGATCTAATTGTAGAAAGGCATGAGGTTTTCTCATTATTTTATCATTTGAAAAGAGAGTATATATAGCAAATAGTATTCGCAGACATGATCAGATTTCTTGAAAATTATAAATATCATGTTTCATGTATGATGCAGTAGATATCATTCAGTGCTGAATTAATGCATTCAATCAATTCTGATCCACAATAATATTCTCCATAGTTAGTGACGAATATGTTTACAGAGTCATTAAGCAACCTGTAGCTGTAATAAAAGTGCAAGCAAATCAGGAATTGGTAGGATTAAACGATTAAATTTCATTGCTCAGTACATCGTTCAAAATTTAATACAGACCCAATTCCTAATCCATCTTTTCCACGTGGTCCAAAAGTTCCAGCTTGAATGCTAGGTGAGGCCAAATGACAAGCAGACAATATATTGTGATTTATGATTTCATATCCAGGGTCTAAAAATATTTCCGGCACATCTGATGGACTTAACTTCTTTTCAGCAATAGCACACAGTGCAAAAAGATGCTGATCAAATCCTTGCCCTTAATTTTTGGGTTTGATAAAATTATTTTATAATAAGTTAAACAATTAAGTGAGAATTTAAGTGAATAACTTCTACCCTCAATGGGTTTATGATGCCTAGTCAGGAGATTTTAAAACATTTCACAAATGGATTTAACAAGGAAAACTCAAAAATTCTTACATCACAATGCCTTTGCCAACTAAGATGTTTTGATATATTTTCTGGGGTGTATAAGAATGGGAAAGAATGAAATTTACTTCCTAAAGACATTGAGAAACAGGTCATATAAGAGCTGCTTAAGGATGAAGGGGAGCAGTGCTGTTACTCTGAATCCAGAGTGTTTGTTCCAAATCATTGGTCTTAAACTATTCAAGCAACTAAACTCTAAAAGACAAATATTTTGGTGGCCTTGTCTAGACAAATAGAACAAAGCCCATGTCTACATAATAATTAGTTCTAACAGCAAAAACTTTTTAAATAAAAAGAGGCAAAATTAAATTGCTTTGTCAGGCAAGAATTACATATGAAAATCCCATATCTCACCCATTGCAGCTTCTTTCATTAACTTCTCATGAGCTGAAGAACATTTGTTCAGCATATTTCTCAGTTCACTTTTACTTGGAGGACATGCAGCAGTCACTTTTTTACAAAATTCCTATAGGCAAAAATATAACAGAAATATATGAGCTACAGAGAAAAAATAAAAGATTCTATAAGTAAATGGAAGATTTACACTCTGCTTAATCTAAGTTGGCATTTAATTATAGTCATAAAATATTTATTGATATGGTTTTTCATTATATTCTTAGATGTTTTCCTTTCACACATAATCATGGGGAATAGCTTTGTTTTACCCTACTAAGTGTTAACCGATATTTTGGGGTAAATGTAGGGCAATAGTCATAGTACTATTGGAGAGGATGATTAATATAGTCCACCAAAGAGTGCATATTATGCATGTACATATACTTATTCATACAAGATTTTCATTACACCACAAATTCCATACAAAATCAAAACAGTGTATCCAAGCAGAACTGGACATCTGGCCATTCTAAATATAGGGCATAGTATTACCAACAAAGGTAATAGGAGCAGGAGAACAGGGTTGACAGTTACACAAAAAGAACTTTTTTTATTTGAGTACATAGCTTTTGTATAATAAGTCCTAACTAAGTACAAAGTATGCAATATATTATTCAAGAAACATATAATCACTGACAATTTATGCTGATTAAAAGCCTTTATTGAGAATGCGAGTCAAGGAAGCAAGGAAAAAGGAAAGGGAAGGGGACTTGAAGAATATATTATTAATGTGGCTCATTTGAACTTTCCACATCCAAAATTAATCTTCCATTAGCAATTATTTATTATGTACACCTAATTAAGCATCTTTTAAATGTCAACCATTACTTATGCTTAAGAATGCATAAATGTCATTTCTAATATATGCTAACCTTAGTTTCCATTGTTGTAGGTCTAATGGCTTCTGTTCTTCCATGCTTGAATAAACCAGTACTACACGGCTCATATGCAGTAACAAACACATCTTTGAGTTTGTAGTATGCCAGCTGCAGAAATATTACATATTAAATGGAGATTGAAATGGTACATTATTCTTAATTTGCCACTTGATTAAGAGAAAATTTACCTTAAAAATGACAGTAACATTAGAGATATTATATGAAGTTAGGTAGAAGTAAATAGTACTGTAATATTCCCATTATAATATAAAATCATTTTATTACAAAAGCTGTTCTCTCACAAGGAAAATGTGAAAATGTTCTTATCACCATGCAAAATCCACACCCTGTTTTCAGATTTCCGACATACATCCCTCACTTCCCCTTCTTTTTGGGAGAAATGTTCATAGTGGAAAGAACCTCTTTATCTCTCCAGCTATACATGTTTCTGCACATTTTTTGTACACAGAAGATTGAACTTTTACATTTTGTATGGAGGAACAAAGATATTCTACCTTTCATTACTTCAACCATTTGCTGATTGAACCTAAGAGATACGCACAGGTCATTCAGCACACAATCCCACATAGATTGTAGCACATTTTCAACAGAGTCATTTATTATATGAAAAAAGTCAAAGGCTTATAATAGTCGTATAGATATGAATCCATGAAAATCTTTTTCATCATCTGTTCTTTAGCCCCATCCAGTAGTGGTGCTAGTTGCCTGAGACCCAATGAGCCGTCTGTACATGGCGGATTGTTGAGCTATACATATAGTGCCAGTTATGCTAGTTTCTGTTGTCCTTGTTTTTACTGATGGTCGAAAATGGAAATTGGCGAAATCATGGAGCATGGTGAAGTGCGGTAAAAGTTATCAAGAAATTACTGAAATGTTGACATCTGTTTACGATGATAATGCTCTGAAAAAAGCATTCATTTTCAAGTGAATTGAGCATTTTAAAGATGGCCAACAAGAGGTCACAGATGATGCAAAACTGGGACGACCTTCAACCACCTGTGTTCATGACAACATTGATCGTGTACAGTCCCACGTCCTTACCGATCATCGAAAAACTGTCCAATGATAGCTGATGAACTGAATTTAGGAAAAAAAACAGTGCACACTATTTTAACCGAACATGATTGATGGATCCTTCACCATGACAATGAACCTGCACATTTAGCATTGATTGTTCACCAGTTTCTGGCAAAAATACAATCACCATCCTTGATCATCCTCCTTATTCACCAGAGTTCGCCCCCTGAAACCTTTTCCTATCCCCAAAATGCAAAAATGTGATGAGGGGACATCACTGGGAAGATGTGGACACAATAAAGCAAGAAACGACGAGAAAACTAAAAAGCCTAACCGAGGACTTCCAAGGGTGCTTTAAACAGTGGAAAAGAAGATGGAATAAGTGCATAGCAATGAATGGAAAGTACTTTGAAGGGAACAAAATTGATGTAGACTAAGTTTTGCAAAATAATGTTTTTATGGCCTCAGTGCACATATTTATTGGACAGACCTCATATGCCTATTCCCACTATGGTGCAGGAATGAGACTAATTCACTCAGCTAGAAACCAAGACACATCATGCGGCGTGGATGGTTGGAGGAAGAGATTCTTATCAGTGAAAAAGGAAGTTGCCTAACCTAAAAGTAGGCAGCCTTTGATTGAAGCATTGATCCCTCTATCTGCTCTACACAAGAGAATATACAGGATGGACCCAGTGAGGGTGGTTTAGCACGGTGTGTGTGGAGCACTGCTGCAGTGAGGAGGTGTAGACACTGCTGTTGCTATCTAAAGGCTTTTGTTATATGCTTTTTTGTTCTTGTCCCTGGCTCTCCTTCATGCACAAATACTTGGAACTAACCAGGCGACACAAGTGAGGATGAAAAGGGGGTGGGAAGAAGGACATAATTACATGAAAAGAAATGGATCCTTAACACACCTCCAAATTACCATTTCTTTGCCTTCTCAATTCTGCGATCCACCCCCACCCAAGGAAGGAGTCCTCTCCTCCTCCCTTTTTCTCATAAAACCTATCAATGTTTTTCCTTCTAGCAACAGCCCTAGCATTAGTGTCTCAATATGCTTCTCTTTCTGGAGACCTTTTTCTCTAACATAATATTTACCCTCTTCATGTACCCTTCCCCCAAACATGTTAACTTTGTTTGAGTTAACAAAAAAGTTAACTCAAACAAAGAAACTCTAAAAGATTACATTAAGGCAAAACTACTAGGTATTTGTTGTTTTCATATTATACTGTATGAATGTGGCAATAAAGGACATGAACATGAAGTCATACATTTAAGAAAATTTCATATTTAAATTGATTTTATAGCAAACCGTATGTACATAGAAAAAACTATTTTTATCTATGCAAAAGCATATGGTCAAACAAAATCAATGTACATTAAAATATCAATACTACAATATTTACTCTTCGTAAATAAGTAATTCATTTTTTCAAGGGATCTTAAAAGAATTTATGGGAAAATATGACAGCAATTTTACTGAAAAAATAAACAATATTTTTATGCCATTATCCTTCACCTTAAGCAAACTAATATGTGAAGGCTCACCCCCATTGCCTTGGGCTCCTTCACATCTTTCCTAGAATGTCTAATGATGATAACAAAAAAGCTAAATAATATATTGGAAATCTTTTGCAAACCTGTATTGCAAGCTGCACCATGGCATCAGTATTCAAATTATTGCTTTGACAGTATTTTTTCCCCAATTCTTTGTATGACAGTGTGCTCACTTCAACACCTTTTATATGATGTTCATATTGACACTTTACTTCTCTGATTGTGTCAAATATATCAGCAGCAAAACAAAATTCTATGTGAAAAAATGGTGCATAAGAATGAATTTAATGCATTTCAGTTACTTTTGTCATTATGCAAATAAGCATGTCTCAGCAATTAATTTATTAAAAGTTTATGAAATTAGAAATCAGAAAAAATATATTTGCCAAATGGAATGGGCAAAGAACTCCTTTGAGCTGAAGAATTAGATTGCCATTTTACACACATTACAGTCCATTTTATCATTTATACATTAAAGGTTATTATTAAAACAAAATAATATTTTTTGTTAAATTGTATTTTCATTGACTGTGACATGAAAAAGTTGTATTTTCCATGTTTTAGTAATGTCTAATAATTTCTAACACATGTACGCATGAATTTTTCCCTTCATTAACCAGAATAATATGATAATCAAGCATCAATCTATCTGGATTTGAACTTCCATTCTAATTCTCTTGCATGCTTTTTCACATTATTAAAATGTGTGGCACAAGCTGCCCAGTGGGCAAATTTCTAGGCTATTGTGTAGAAGTCCCAGGCTTAGATTCCATATAACACTCTGAATCCCCTCAGCTTCACTGAAGCTGTGTAGTTTGTATGGAACCAGATTTTCCTGGGAAAAAATTGGCAGTACAGGGAAAGGATCTGGCCCCCCTACCCTGATGAGGGAATTTCATATGCCATTGGGTCAACTGATGAGCTGCACCCTCACCTATCATAAGCATGGAAAAATATCTATGCCCATATTGGATCTTAAATCCAGGACCTTAGGATTGCCCAGAACATTCAGCGCCTACCAGTTAAAGAGAGCCAAGAATAATAAATCATGTCTCATTAGGGGTAAATACCCAATATCTCAAAGTTAACTGATATTTAAAGTGGCAAAATGGCAATAATTTTGAATGAGCCTCACAAGAAAAATATTTTCATTTGGTTAATTGCTTTTTATAGAAAATCACTATCACCTTCGAACATAATCAATAATAATTCAGAAATGGAATGAGGAAAGAAATGGAATGAAAAAAGTGAATGCATAGTTGGTTATAACCATGAATATTACATATTTCTCAACATGCATACCTTCTTTCTCTTATTCAAATACTGTTTTATGGCATAAGAAAGATTGGTGAATTATGAAAAAATGATAGGCACATCAAACAAATTACACAAAATTTCTTTGACTGCCTTTAGTTCCTTAATATCACATTATCTACAAGTTTGGAACACCTTTGTTTAGACTGCTAAAGCTTTATAAAAGTGTAAAAATATTCAAGCAGATGAGGTTTCCTATTGGTGACCAATGTATTTAAAGTTCATATAAATTTCACATAGTTTAAACCCATCCAGTAAAAATAAAGTTTTTTCATTCCTTATTGTTACATAAAGCCAGAAAAGCTACATTTCAATTAATTACCATGCACAGAAAACATACCCAGTCTTTTCACCTTAGCCACAGCATCACCACATGCTTCGGTTTCTGGAAAAACCAGAGGATTTTTTGTGGAGTCACGGTAAATTTCATTTATGTAGCGAATTAAAGCAATTCCATCTCCCCATGATGGTTCATAATTAATGCCTGCTTCTCCACTCTCATTGACCACCAGATTGAAAGATTTATCAAACCACCTGCAAATGTAAAGAGTATTATTTGAAATCCTTGAAATAGTATATAGATAACCATTACAATGTACGTATAGCAATTAGATATAAAAACAATAAACCATCATCAGTTTACTAGCAGGAGCTCAATATAAAATTCTCTGTGGGAACTGACACCAGAAAGCAATATGTCCTAAAATATCCAGGGAATAATTAATTTTATCAAAACATACAATCCACTACTACTATCAAGAAAGATTGGACACTGCCAATTCATGTTAATTGCATTTGCCATAGTTGTGACTTTTCATCAAGGCCAAAAAGGTTTACCTTTCTTAGAATTAAAAGAAAAAATATCAACTCATTTTCCTTGAACAAAATAAGCCTATATATGGTTATCATCTCAGAGTAAAACATTTTGGAAAACAGGAGAGCAGTAGACATTTCAAGTGACAATGATGCATACACATTTTTGTCACCCAGTCCTCAAAAATGTATAAACATTGATTTGCATGCTGTTTTGTGTTTCTTTTCTTCATGGTCTCATCAAATTGCAAGCTGATAGCCATAGATTGGAGGCTTTTGAAATACAGGCATGGAAAAGGATGGAGAAGGTGGAGTGGACAGGAAGGAAAGCAAATGAAGAAATGCAGGGGTGGGAAAGTATGGTAGGGGAGGAGAGGAACTGTTGGGAAAAGTCCAAAGAAGGCATGAGGCAGAAGCAGTCAGAGATTTTGATTGACAATGGGATGTTGAAGACTGTGACAGAGGGGAGGGCATTAGACAAAAAAGTTGGAAGTGGGAAACAGATAGGGATATTGTACAGGGTGAAGGGAGGCAGAGGGTATGCATATTTGAAGAACAGTTCATTTTATAGCAGGGGTCAGGTATTTTTTTGTTGGGTAATGTTAAGAAATGAAGGGATGTACAGTAAGTCCATCCCAAAACCTACCTTAAAAAAGTAGACTACCCAATACGTAGCATCAGAATTCATCATTTTAATCCACTTTGCTAGACCTGGTGGCAAAATTTCTTTTTGATGATTTTGTTTCTTACATGAATTTGAAATCTCCCCCAACAATGATGGGAAGAAATTTTACAACAATGAACACAAGCCCTAGGGGGAGGAAAACCCAACTGGGGAGGGAACCAAATCTCCCACCATTAGAGCAGCAGGCATGAGAGTTACTCCAAGACCACCAAGACTGGCTTGTTTCTTGGTTTATTTTATCTCCTTCTTCTTCCATAAGCTCTTCCTCGTGATCAGCTACTTCCATAATGGCTTTCGTCAATTCACCCCTCTTTTTCATAATGGTCATTTTTCTTCTCTTAAGTTTTTCACTAACAATAAAATTTCCATGATATTTCTGAACATGGTTGTTTCTGAGTCACAACATAAATCTTTAAGCATCCTAAACCATTTTATTTCAAATCTTCATCCTCTTGTCCTGTCATAATGTCTTTCATCCATCACCTCTATGATGTGGTTACTATTTATATCTCCACCACAACTCATACAATGTTTCACTTGGTTCTTGTAACTCAAAATGACATGGGTGTACAGCAAACATCAAGTTAATGTCTTGAAGGAGAACATTGCAAATAATATGTAAAATTGAGGTTGAGGAAATATATTTTAAATGGGTACTCTCACATTTCCTGCATGAGATGCATCAGAGAATTTCAGAGGAGAAATATGTGAACTAAAGACAAAATTTGTTGACACAATCCAATACAATAAATGCAAAGAAAATAGCCCAGAACTCAGATTTTTAAAGTATGACTTCTCATATAGGAATACTACCTTACCATACTTCTTACATCATTTCCAGCATATGACTGATTTTCAATGTTTTCATTTTCCTTCAATAATAAAAATCTAACCAAATTTCAGTCTAGTCCAATTCCAGGCTAGAATTAATGGCCACATTATCTGGATTCTTGTAAAAAGCCCAGCTGGAATTTAGCTGAATTCCAGTATTTACAATGGATATTGCTGGATTCCAGCTTGCACACTAGAATAGCCAGCGAGAATCCACTCATAATCCAGTTTATACGGCTATCTGGATTTCCATGATTTCATGAGGTATTTTTAAGCCTCAGGTCTCAGATTGCCTACATACTGGTGGCTTATGTTACCTGGTTTAATTTTGAATACACAAAATTTTACTAGCTTGGAATGCACATATCTGCACGTAAGATTCTTTCTCCTTTTTTGCTTAAGATAACACTCAACTTTTCCACATTACCCAGGTAAGCCCATACCTATAGCCATTCTTTCTATTTTGCATTTGAATGGTTTATTTTTGGGCTACAACAGGCTATTTTGCAGTCGGAATGATTTATACTGAGTTTACTTATTTTTATAGATGGACAAATTTATTACTTAGAAATACTAAAAAAGTTTTCATGTAATTATTACGCCTGACAGATGCGCAATTAACTTTAATGACATTAGGAATTTTCAAATTAAGAGTGCACTTTAATATTTATACTTTCTTGTCCAAAAGCTTAGTTCCAGGACAATTTACAAAGTGGAAGAGCTTAGTTTTAACCATTCTCCTAAAGCAGAGAAATTAGATATACTATAATTCATATAAATTATTTTGTTGCAGTAAGGAAGTAATTTTGATCAAAATATTTAATTGGTTGTGCACCATTAAATTTATTATATAGGATGTTGAGCATTATTTCACAGTGGCTAAACAGTACTAAAGGATGTGACAATTTCCTTTTTCATTAAATCGAATTTTTACTTTACCTGTTCACACCATTTCCACAAAGAATGGAGTAAAGAAGACTCCCTATGTCACTTTCACAGCAGTCATCTAAGCACAATGCCATAATAGCGGAATCGATTGCTTGCAATGATTCTGCATTTGCAGGTGATGTTTCTCTAATTCTTTTCCTGAGTACAGCCCAGGTGTTCCTATCCAATGTGGTCAATGCTCCTAATCCAGGAACACAAGGATCCCTTTCCAATGATAAAATATGTCTGATGCAGTTGAATATTTCACCACGTGGAATTATATTACCTATGGAATATTTATGAAATTGAAGTGATGAAACTTTTCTCACATTACATATGAAATAATAATATATATGACAGAATTCATGAAAATTACACATGCATCCATTTGAATTTACAGTCATTTAGTAGCTACCACATTACTAGTGGCCTTTTTCTTTCAGGAGAGCTAAAGTTAGTACCAAACAAGTTTTAAGGTTTTTAAAATTAATAAACATTGCAGCAGCTTAAATTGAGGTGAAAACATAATGCTGGAACACATTTGCACAAACACTAGAATATTACAAAACAAAAACATTTTTTTACCATCATATTAGATTTATTTAAACTGCTAATCAAATCAGTAACATGATAAGTAAAAAAGTGACTGAATTTTAAGTCTCGTTCATTGAAGTTTCTTGATTTAATTTGTGTATAAACAGGACATTTTTTTATGATACAAGTTGAATCAAGATACTTCAATGAGCCAGACTTAAAATTCATTCACTTTTTTTAATCATCATGTAACTATATTACTTTTTTTTACGAATCATGAATATATATATATATATATATATATATATATATATATATATATATATATATATATATATATATATATATATATATATATATATATATATATATATATATATATATACACACACACATATTTTTATGTATGTATATATATATATATATAGTAATGATTCGGAGCACTTTGGCGCTTTATAAGATCGCAGATTTCAATGTAAAAGTACTCTTCCTCGATAGCTCAGGTGGTTTAGATCATCCGCCCGGCAAGTGGAGAGATCCGGTGTTCAAGTCCCGGTCGAGGAAAATATTTTTACATTCGTGATCTGCTCACATCCGCCATCCCCACCTCTGTTGTGTTTGTCCTTTATATGTGTTCCTTTACCATTTTCCTTATCTCTATTTCAATTAGAATGAATATTTATTCGCCATATGGCGGTATTTCGTGTTTGAATGTATATATATATATATATATATATATATATATATATATATATATATATATATATATATATATATATATATATATATATATATATATATAAAACTTAGACAGTAACACACAGCACGAGAACACATAAAAAGAACACTCACAATAATATCTTGATAATTTCGACGGACTCGAGCTCCGTCTTCTTCGGAAGATAAGATATGACTCTTATAATATATATATATATACATAAAAAATATATGCATATATGAAAGGCATATTGAGTGGTAGTAGGATGTTGAAGAAGGTGATAGAGGGGAGAATGTTAGGTAAACGAGGAAAGGGCAGGAACAGGATAGGGATGTTGGATGGAATGAAAGGAGGACAGAGATGAAGAGGGACCTGATGTAGAGTAGGTTGCTGGATTGTGTTTTGTTAGGAGTCGCAAGATATTTATTTGACAGTTGTGTCCATCCAAAAACCTACCTTAACCGGTAGAATACCTTACAATAAAATATATATATATTTTATTGTATATATATATATATATATATATATATAAACCATAAACTCAGTATTCAACCCGAAGGTCGGTTTGGTTGGTGATGGTAGAGTTCACCCAGTTCACCCACACCCTATACGGCATGTGAATATTCACACATCAGGGTAGGGGGGCCAGTTCCTTTCCCTGTGCCAGTTATGGTTTCCCATGAAGATCTGGTACCCAAAAAATCACATAGCTTGGGTGGAGCTGCAGGTGCCTGGAGTGCCTTGCCCGAGAATTGAACCTGGGCCCTCCGCCAGTAGTCCAACGCTCTACCCCCTGGACTACCATTACCCACATAAATGTATATATATTTATAGCATAGTAGATGTTTCCTGTTTCATTCCTGAGTATATTCAAGAATTTTTTCGAATCGATGTATTATAATTCATAAATACATAAATATAAAATAAATGGAATTAAAATTTTACCACTGGACATTTTTTTTTCTCAGAATTAACAAACACTTAGAGCTAGATTATTTACGAGCCAAGTACATTTGTATCAAATGCCCTAATTAAAATACGATGACAATGGGTGGATAATTTTGAAGATAGAATGAATTTCTATAAGAGAAAATGAACTGAGTGAAATAAAATTCAAGGTAATATGACCTTTGGGTTGATTACGGTGTTTATGGTTTTTTTTTACATTCAATGCAAGAGATGTAATCTAATTTATCATTTCTTAGTATCCACAAACCAATAAGTCAAGAAGTCTACCAGATTTATGATTACCACCATGATTATCAGTATTTTGTCATTTTATAAATGTATACTATAATAAAGTGAATTAGAAATGAAATATACTAACCATTGTTATCTAAAACATCAAAAACATAAAGATGTCCCTTCCTTAAAACCAAAATATGTTTGGCCCTTTCATCTTGGTACAAACGATCGATACATAATTTCGGTATTCTTGAAAAGTTAAATAAATTTCTATATTGTGACATATCAACTGGAAATGCCTAGAAAATGAAATAATGAAAACAATTTTAAAATTAAATTTTCTACAGATATATACACATAGTGTAAAAACACTTCAGTTTGAAACATTTAATACATTATGATTTATATCAGAACACTAATTTAGAAAAAAATATCTTTTACTGCACCCAGTTCATTACTATATACAGAAGGCTCTCCATCATATGAGATAACATGAACTATGGCTGGATAAACAAAGTTTGGGATAATTTGGAAGAGAGATTCATGAGAATTATTACAAAAACAAAGATGCCTTGCAGTGCAAGCCATTTATGTATATTTTTTTTAATAAATTAGAAAATTTTATTTTCATCTATAATTTTTTATCTCTTGTTCATGCATAAAATATGTATTTTTGGTCTAGTTGCAGTAGTTACTTCCAACGTTCACTTCCGCATTGCAATATTCACTTACTCAACTTAAACTGGCTTGGTACAGCCTCAGCATAAGTATTTACATGCTATGTAGATACATATATAAGTACATAAATAGTAATATATGGAACTTAGATAATATTGAATCACAATAAGTTGGCACGCAGTTAATCAAAACTCTACTTTTTATATGCATACATATATATCAGTATTAATTTTTATTTCTTTGACCTAAGCTATCTAGCTAAGGAATCCTAGGAATTATGTCTGAAGGATGCCCATTTTGATTGTTTAGTAGTCAGGTAAAGATTAACATAAATTAATGATACATAAGCAGAGTGAGCTTATCATTTTTTATCAAAAAAAAATTAAAGGCTAAAATGCAAAGTTATTGTATTTCTCAAAATACTAACTCTTTCCAAAACCTCAAGCTTGACAGGGTTGACATTATTTTGGCCTCCAATCATTGCTTACTTAGGCACGTCAGTTCTTAATCAAATTGTCATTAAGTCTTTTAAGCGTGTTCATAGGAAGAAAATGCTTCAGCACCTCTTATCTAAAATGGAGTCAATCTTTTCAGTTAAGGAACTTTTCATCTATCTCACTCTGTCAGATGCTACAATATTAATAGTTTATTCTCTAACAGAAATCTCTCTTGACATGAGTTTTACCAATGGAAAAATTAGGGCATGATACTTTACACGACTGTGGTGGTGATATATTATGCAATTTCTAGGTTCCAGAAGCATAAAATTGTGATTTTGATCACACATTGCACTTATTTACTTATACCGTTAAAGTTACTGTTACAGTGTCTTGAAATTAGTCTAAGGTATGAACAGCCTAAGTGTTTGAAATTCGCTTTAACCTCGTGGACTGTGGCGCCTCGCACATGACTACGAATGCCTGTGACATTGTATGTACGGTATTTCGTCACAACATCTTGTTCCTTTAAAACCCCCAAAATTTCAGAGTGTAAGAGGACGTCTCGGTAGCTTAATTGGTTAAAGCACTCGGCCGGATATCAAGGGATCCGGGTTCGAATCCCGGTCAAGGCCAATGATTTTTACTCTCTGAAATTGTTGCATTATATTAGCTGTATAGACTGTAAAAAAATATATAAATTCAAGTACTATGCACAAAGTCCAGTACCTGATACAATTGGGGTCCTATATTTGCTGTTTCAATGTATCTCATGGTAGACATGAATTTTCAGAGAAAGAAAAGATTTAACATTCACAGTGAAAAGGCAAGTAAAAAATTTAATTACAAGAAGGAAGTATATGATAGGCTCATAACAAAGGCACTTTTGGATCACAAAGCTCTTGTTAGGAATAAGTTATGAATGTTGTTAAATGTTTTATTTCAACTGTCATTGTTTAATGCCTTATTTAAAATCATGTTCCACCAGTCGCTATTATATTGTGCAGTTTTGAGGCAGAATAGCAACATGCTTGCTGCATACTATTACATTGCTGGATCATCAAAATTTTGAAAAGACATTATTTTAAAGGAGAGACCAAATCACTGAAGTTAAGATTATGATTTGGATGTTGATAAGTTTCACATGGATGTGGAACATAAACTAGAGAACAAGGTCCAAATAATTTTTTCTCAGCTGTACAAGGAATAGGCAGAACCTATAAGGAGTCATGAGGCTTGAAGCTAATATTTCCAAGATGGTGAGACTACGCTATGTCTTATCTCAATTACTACTGAAAATATACATTAAGGAGGCTTTAAGAGAATTTAGAGAGGTAACACTGATGGAGTTAAAACTTTTGGAAGACTTTATGGTAGTATGTGATTCATGGGCAATATTAACTTGGTGACAGAAATGATGAAGTAATGGAAGTTTCTTTAGGACTTGTACACAAATTACCCAAGGAAAAATTATCTCCTGAAAGTAAATAGTGGAAAAATGAAATCATTAAAATAAACTGCAGATAGAGATGGAAAAGCTGATGTCAGGAAAGGAGGAGAAGAGCCTACTCAGGCTGTTTAAGATGTTACTGTTTTCCAGGAAGTTTCATCACAGCCATTGAAAAAGGTAACAGGGCATTTGAGTAAGAATAGTTCAATCAAAAGATATGTTTCATATGAAAAGCAGGATGTTAACATTCATAGGAATTAGTATAGTAAAACCTTATGATTCTATGCAATGGTGCAATGAAAAATATGGAGCATGGAATGATGTGAGTGAAAAAGCTGGATACTTCTAGAAAAAGACAAAAAGAAAATTCAAGCAGTTGAATTGTGGTTCTGGAACCAAAAATTAAAAAAAAAACTCTATATTGGTAATGTAAGAAATGAAGAGGTGCTGGACAGAATGAAGGAAAAACAAACTAACAGAAGCAATAAGAAATAAAAAGGAACAGACTATTGTGATACCTGACAGGGCTTTCAAATAGGCGTGTAAATGTGATTGTGGAAAGAATGGGATCAAAAAGGAACCAGCAACACCAAGAATCAAATTTATGGATGGTAAAAACAAGGAATCTCCAACAAAGATATTGACATCGAACAGAGAAACTATTACAAAGATGGAATGTTAGCCAACAACCCTTAGCTGTTGAAGAGGTTAGATATTCCTCACCAAATATCTCCCCAAGGCCCTTGCCAGAGATTTAATCTGAAGGCCCAAGTAGCTTGTAATATAATACTGAGATATAATTGTATAAAATAGTGTATAAAGCATCTAACCTTAAACAGTGTTGCTCCTTTAACACTCTTTTCAGCAGAGAAAAGGCCAGTTACAGTTGTGAACATAAAACTATCAACCATATGAGGATCACTGTGCAGAACATGAGGTTTCAGTTGTTGATCTTGAAAACTTTTCATAAACCTTGAATATCAAGTTAATCATCAAAATATAATCCAGATCATATGCAGATACAGATAAGTATTGCAAATAAAAAAACTAAGGCAGTAAGCAATTACCGAAGAGATGAAATTAATAAGTTGCATGCTCTGACATCTTGGCAGTTTAACCCCGGAGAAGAATCTTTTTCTATAAGAATAGCTGGGTTTAAGTTGATTGGTAAGGGGTCACGAGCTGATAGATACATATCCAACCAAAACTGACAATAGTAATTGCTGTATGGATGATTGTCATCATGTTCTTGCAGAAAACACTGAAGCATTTCACCCTTCCCTCCTGGGTTTACGAAGCAATTCACTAGTTTTTCAGTGCATTCATATTCAGAAAAACACATGATAGGTTGCAAGGCTCTCAAATAACGAGAACCAGTTTCTTTCAAGTTAGGTATGGACAGACGAGGCAATGCATGTTGAAAGCGCAGAGTAGGAATCTTACTCTTGTGTAAATAATTATATTCTTCAACATTTTTCTGTACTTCATTCCTTTAAAAAAAATTAAATAATTAAGTCAAAGATCTGGATATATATCTAGTGCATACAAATTAGAAAACTTACTGTTTGCCTTTGTCTTCAGTCTTGTACCTTTGTAGAACTTTGGCATAATGTATCGGCTAGACAAATATAAAAAGGAAAAATATTAGACAATTCAATACACTAAATCTCATCCATTTTTAATTAAAGAACATCTAGAGAAAATGTACACATCCATGTTCCGCTGAATAAATTTATGAGCTACTACAGGCAAAAGGACTTCAGTAGCAATTTTCATAGAAAAATGGGGAATTGATCTCTCTCCTTTATTTTAGCTGTAAAATAAATTATTCATTTTTTCTTAAAAAATATGTATGCATGTGTCTATGTATATATATTCTAGAAAGGTTATTATTACTAAGCAATTCAGCATAATAATTGGTCATCCACTCCAGAATCAATCTTGAAGAGGAGGGAGGGTAAGCATAAGAGATGCTCCCACTATTTCATTCTTGACATTACTATTGTGAGCTACAGAGGACTTCTTACAATAAGGAGAAGATAGAAACATGGTAAAAGAGGAGTTGCAGTTTAGTATTCTATCTAAGGGATGACATAACGCAGCTGAATTATTATCCATGAATCACAAAACTAGATACATTATTCAAATATAAACTTGGCATATGAAAAGCCATAGAATGTGAGGCTATTGGCCTCAATTATTCAATACCGTCTGCAAAAAAAACTCTGTTAAGTTAGCAGAAACATAATATCACCTCAATTATTACGTTTAAGCACTTTGTGAACTAATTTCCCATTAAATTTCGTGATTATCACATGAAAACTGTCAAATCAAGAGTCTACTTCAGAGGAATGAATTCTCTTTAATTAACCCTGACATTCATCTTTTTATGGAGAAAAGAACATAATGATGATCTTGGATCTAATCAAAATGGCAAAAACAAAACATCTTTCTAATATGATGATGCACTTCTTAAGAGCCTATGTGGAAGAGGAACCATTTTCAATTGCAGGATTTTTGTGAATGAAAGCCTACACAAAAAATATCACATATGAATATGCAACAGCCAATAGCTACCTATTTATTTTTTAAATGACAAATCATATTGTTCAGAGAAGGTAGCTTAGGTTAATTTTAGGCGTTCAGGGGCTATGCCTTTTTTTGACAACAGAATAGGCATATACTTTCCTACTATTCACGTAATTTTAATGCCCTATTAAAGTAAGAAAAAATTCTGATACCACAGTCAAATATTTTTTATCACTTTTCACATTCGCACATACGCTCATTACAGTTTTCTCCTCGTGTTTTGCTTAGGAGAAAAAAGACAACCATTAGGCGTTCTTGTGGTGAATTCGGTGTATTCCAACTTTTCTGCAGTTTGAAATGGCCAGAGGCGAACACGAAACAATTTATACTTCTTGGGGTGCATAATTTTCCAATTTTCAATGTATTTCGAGATCAACAAGGTTTTATCAATGGACTTAAAATGTGTATTAATTACAACCAGACGAGTTACTTTAAAAGTGTTAAATGTAAATATTCTTACCTTCAGAAAACCTGATTTCAGCCTTATGGCCATGGCAAAACTTATTAATTAGGGGATACAATACACAATTCGGTTCTTGTAGCAAATTCTAGTAACATTTCGCCATTGAAATGTAATTTTTAATGTATCTGTGACCACTCATACTGAATTTTAACAGGATTTCACGAACTATTGGCCTGCAATGTTCGGTATCTAAATGATTATTTACATTTTAACAATACTTCATTTTCGTTTGTAAAACAAAAATAAAACAGCATACGAAATTTTCTTTCACGCTATATGTACAAATTAAAGATTGCACGTTTCTGCGCACCTTACATAGGTTTCTAATTATCTAAGCGAACTATAGTTTTTAAATTATATAAACTTTTGATATCCAAAGGCGATGAATATCACAAACCAACAATCAATTGGCAAAGTATAACCGCATATCTAAGCAAACAATATTTACAATCCTTACGGGAGGATTTCATCCGCTTATATAAATATAGCTTTCACATATGCTAGAGTCGCTGCACTGGGGTAGCCTCGATGCATTTGGATTTTTCTGTGGTAATTGTCTTACCTGTGCTATATGATATGAACTCACATAAGCAATGGTTCCCAAACCCCAGTTCACGATGGATTGTTCCTGGGAGAACTGAGAGTATGCTCTCTGTGCTTCAAAATCAGTAATAAATAAGTTACACATTAAATAACACGAAATACAATCCTTTGGGAATGCATGGGAAAATCTGCTCGAATGACAAACATAGGCATAATACGAGAGAGTAATAGCAGGTCCTAATGAGAACACCATAATTACTTGAACTTAGGACATCTCTATAATTGATGCTACAAATTCTAAGATTAATTGTGTCACCATATAAAACAGGACAGTCATAACCCGTAGGGTCTTAGTGCAACTTCAGCATGGCACAGGTACAGGACCTGTGACGTCACAATTCTGGGAATAATGCATAATAAAAAGGACACCCCCTGCATTCCGAATTTTTTTAATAAATGCATCAAATCAATGTAGTTCCTACGAACTTGTCCCTTATTCAGTTTTATGTGCCGATAAGTACTTGGAATCCAAACTACAGGTATCAATCCGAAGTTTGGTTGTTAAGTGAGGGCAAAGCTCATTTTGTATTAAGCTCTCTACATAAATGGCAAGCAAAATTCACACATCAGGGCAGGAAAAGGTCGGTTCCTTTTTCTATGGTGTTCATGATTCTCCAGGAAGATCTGGCAACCGAAAAATTACACAGTTTGAGTGAAGACGAGGGTTGGGAGCTATCGTTGTCATTCAAAGGAAATTTTATTTAATGATTAGACGAATGTAGTGTTTTTTTAATCTATTTTACATTCTTGCTCATTATGCACATTTTAAAAAATAACATATTTAACATGTTTAATGAAATAAAATAATCTCAAGGAGACACCCCAGAGAACTGATGAGCGAATTCATTCTTGATTGGTTATGAACTATAAGAATTAATTTTTCAATATAGCTTTTTTCAGAATGCGCTTTTTTTGCAAACTGTGAGTTCATAAGGATTACGTACATCCACATATATTTTGGGGACTTCTATCTAGAGGCATTTCGTAACATGCAACTTTTAAATTTTCATTGACTATTTTATCAAAATTCCAAGCAGGAATCGGTCAAAGAGAGCGTTAAAAGAAGTACATGTAATATATTTAAATACTTTCACTTATTATGTAATTTTATTGGGACAGAGACCACACCGTGAGAAGATAATTATTAGTTAAAAAGTCCATAGTAGGCAGGAAAAATGTGCCACTACTTACTTTTGTAATAATAAACGGAAGATTTCATGTTACTATTTGGAAATCGCAGGTAAGTTCATAAATAACATATACATATATTTTATTTTGGCTACTAAAACATTCCAGTATCACTTATTTCATTCCCAAGCTGAAGGTTTGGCTGCAATTTCCAAATCTGTCAGGATTTACAATAGAGCTCACCCCATCCGGTTAGTGCATTGGGAACAATCTATGAACATATCCTGCACTCTTTTAGAAATCGGTTTTTAACTTTTGGACCCCACGATTCCAATGCTCCATAATTTAACATTTCGGAAATTGATTAGGTATTTTTCCTCCCCAAAAAAATATCAGCACTTTTTGCTCTTTTACTTTCTTCCTCTTTCTTTCAGCTTTATCCCGTGCCAATCGAGTCGGTGCACCCATATTTGAACCTTCTCCTCCATTTCTCTCAACCAAGGGATTCCTCTCTTCTCCATCCTTTCTCCCTCAGGTCTTTTCCACCTTGCTCTTCCCTTACTTTTGGGAATTCCTCTTCCTCTCTCTTACGACTTCCAACTTCTATACTTTTTTTCTGATCTAATTATTACTCTTCCACTCCATGTGTCCAAATAATCTTTGCCTTCTTCAAATAATGACCACAAGTGCTTATCTCCCCCCCCCCCTATTTTCACCTCTCCGTTTCTTTAGTTTCCCTGTTTCTTTGGGTTTTTCCATATTTCCCCTCTTTGTCCCCGCCTACCTTAACTCCTCACTCTTTTCTCCCCCTTCCCATTCTTCAAACAGGTATAAATATGACGTTTCACATGTTGAATCTTGTCTTGCACCTGAAGATGGTTCGATGAACTGAAACGCGTTGTACGTTACAAATACATCTGTGGAAAAGTGCAAATTTGTTTTTCTCATTTTGCCTTCTTTCCTGTACCTTTTTGACAATAGGCTCCACAATTACTGTTCCTCGAATGTAACCATTACTTATCTAGTCCTTCCTTATTACTCCGCAGATATACCTCAACATCTCAGTGACTTCAATCTTCCTTCCTTCTCCTCGTAAAACATGGTCAGGTCTCTGCGCCATAGAACATCGTCTCATCACAGAGTTGCTATCTACATTTTCACCTGACAAACTAACATCCCTGTCGCACAAAACCCCATTTATCTTTCTCCAGTTATTCCTCTTGCAATTTATTATCATCTGTATTTCCTTCTTCAGTCATCCATTGCTCTCCACTGTTGATCCATTGTATTTAAACTCTCTTAATCTTATACATCACCATTTCTTATAAACATTGGTACGAATATGTTCTTCTACACTCATCCGGTATGCTTACCTGCTTCCATAATTTTCCAATTAAATCCCACAGCGCATCAACCCCTTTTCACCTAAACCTTTACTGGGACCTGGTCCGACCCTACAGTTCTGTTTACAGTTCTATAGTACCGGATTCAGAGTTCTAGATAGAGAAGAAACATTAATGCACTGCAGCTCAGTTGCTTCGAAGTAGTGAAAGAAGATGTAAAACCCAACGAATTGCGGATATTTCGACGACGCATATGAACTGCATTCAAGTCTTAGAGGCTTGCATTTAAGGCCTAGAGGCTTGAAGGTTCTTTTATGCATACTATAGTGAACATTTTTGAAATAGAGAAAATTAGAAAAGAACTTATGTCAATAATATATGTTATGCAATCATGACTATGACAATATTCACATATTAGCCATGCATGAAACAGTGGACGGCACACAAGGTATGTTCGCCAACTATGTAATATACGAATATTAAGTGGATATTTTACAGGTAAATCAAACATATTAATCAACCCGATGGTTATTTTAGCAGTTGAGGGTAGGGCTGGTTTCCCATATTTGGTTCTCGAAAAATCACGTACCTTGGGTGAATCTGAGTATGCCCTAAGGCGTCACCCAGATTCAAATCCAGGCCCTCCTTTCAGTAATGCAGCGTTTTTTAAGGGACCAGTTTCTTTATCTCTACCACCTGCGGTTTTCCAGGAGATCTGGTAGCTTAAGAATCGCACAGGTTGGGCAAAGGTGTGTGATTGTTATTGTTAGGCATTTTCAGCGCTATATCTGATTGGATACACAGCCGAAACATTGGCTCGCTTCTTGAAGTATAACCGCGATCATCGAAGTTAGACAGCAGCCTTCATCAATTTCAAATCTATAGGGCGGTCAATACGCCAACAAGGTGTCCAATATGACGAATTTACCTATTGAAATTATTAGAAATGAAAGTTACATGACATTTTCGTGGCCAGTTGACCTTCCTATTGAAAAATAAATACAAAAGGCTTTTTTACTTAGAACGACGGTTTTCGAGGGATAGCTCAGGATTTTTTCAACTCAAGAAGTTTCCACCTCGAGGAAGACGGTCTTCTTTTGACGCAAAACGAACTGAAAATAACTTTTAAAATAAAAGAAAAAACGCCATATGTTTACAGGAAAAGCGGAATTTACATGTGCTGGGGAAGAGAGTGACGATTCGTCAAAAATGGTCACAGTTTTCCACTCAAATATTAACAAATTAAAGCTAAAAAAGGAAAACAATGACCAATCGATCCGACCCCTGGAGCAGTATGAGTCCTTAGGTATGTATTTCTCAATAGTCATTCTAGTTTAATTAAACAGTTGTAACAAGCCAGAATGGTAGTCATGAAGAAACAAAGATTATCTTTTCAAGATACGATACGAAAAAAACAGCATGAAACATATTCAGCCGTGAGAAATGCAGATCATGTAATGCCAGTTAACACGCGGAAAATATAATTTCTATAATCGATATGGATATCTTCAGAATCTACCAGCGTAGATTTTCAAACGTTTACACTAAGTCAACACTACACAGAATTTTCAAACATTAAACTACTCAGTCGAAGAAATATCACAAAATGTGCCATCATGAATTAAGAAATACCCATGCTAATAGAAAAAATAGGAAGCATGAAGTAAAATAAAATCAATCTTTAAAATCTTAGTGGACAGAAAGCCAAGACTTGTTATACAATCTGAATTTGTAGGTTGGAACTAATTCTGGTTCAAGTAAACCACTGTCATTGATTATTGTGGCAGGCTCTAATTTACGTAAATTCAGAATGAAAATAAAAAGAAATTATATTTTTCTACATAATATTGCATATAATAAGTGCGATGCACTCTGATCACAGTATTTACCAAGGAAAATATCTAAACATACAGTTATACAAAGATTATGCGGTGAAATACAAATTCCTTTTATTTTCGGAACACCCGTCTCTATCAACGGCGGCTTCTCGCACATCAAAAATCACACCCCAGCACGTTTTGAATATCTTTTTCTGATGGTAGGCGTTGTGCTTTTTTTAGTATCAAAGAGAAATTAAGCCTTTTAAGTACCAGACTACCAGTAGGAAATATCCTGAGCCATCCGTAGCAGAACGTCATATGAGCCAGGGCAAAAACTATGGTATTTTTTTCTTACAAAGAAGGGCAGTTGGCCACGGACTCTTCCTAAAGCAAATTACCATTCTTCAAATTTCAACGGCGAAAGTCTCGAGACTGACAACTCTCTTTGCATAATTCCCGCCCTCCAACCGCAAACGCGCGCACAACCAATTACTCTTGCCTCCGCATCACCTCTGCCCACTCTGCAATCCCATTTTCCACGTCATCCAATCTTCGCCCTTCCACGGCCGCAGCATCTTGGTTGCCTTGAAGCTTTTTGCCAAAGATAGATATACCTTTTTGTCTCAGACGCTAACGACCACTTTATTTCAAGTTTTCAACCTAAGAATAAGGAAATATCACCAAGAAAGAACACAAAAGGTCACTTTTTTCGAATTCTTTACTCAAACCTACCTGCAATTTGGAAATTAAATCTTAATAAATTAGAGTAACATGATATCCACTCATTTCACCAATGGATCATTTTAAGCTGATGAACTTATGAAATTTTCCACATTTTTTTTCATTATTATTATGGAGGGATATTTTGAAATATGAACCTACCGAGTTGCGAGTCATGAAGACAGAAGCTTACGAATATTTCCCTCAAGCAACTACATTTTATTTTTAAAATTACCGATTTAAAGATCCTGAAAAGTTGAACGATCAAAGTAAATAGCCTTGCAAAAAAATAAAAATAAAAGATAAGGTGTGAAAAATCATAAACGATAACGCCATAACGTGCCTACAAACGTTCTCTTTTCTAGAATCGGACTGCTGTGGTGGCTAGTATAGGTGCTGGCTTCCCTCCTGAGAATTCTATATTCCAAGAGATTCAGATTATCTATGATATAATAGTCCTTGCTTTATTACTTCTAATGCGTCTGACTATAAATGGCGAAAATTACAAAAGTCTCCCTTCCCACACAGTTGAAACTATTACTAACTCCTTTCCACCAAAAACTTGGATTTTTTAACATCTTCATATTAATTGAGCCCTCTTTTTCCTGTGAGTCTGTCTTTTGGCATGCATCAACTCAAAAGCCTCAATTTTTTTCGTTCAAAATTATATTCTTTTATTTGGCTGCAATTTATCCCATTCTCGGCAGCTGTTGTCATACCAAATCTTTCTTTTAACTCTTCTTTCTTCTCCACCGCAATCCCTTTCTATGAACATTCCGCATGCAGCATGCCGTTCAGCAATTACGTTTCCCACTGTAGCTTTACACTTATCACGCCGTCCTCTCAAAACTTCTCCGCTTCTTAGCCTTCATTCGACGTCACTTTCCCTTCTCTTCTAAACAACCACATCTCAAAACACTTCAAATACCCCCGTTCCCTTTTTCTGTTTGTCCATACGTGACTACATCTCACACGAAATATTTGTTACAATTCTTCCGTAGACAAGCTGGAATTCATTCAGTGACCAGCAATTCTTTCATTGACTCCTTACTTTGACTCCCTTTTTACAGAATGTATAGTGAATTGCCAAATTTCTCAAAAGCCTGACCAGCCATCTTTGTCCGCATTTCCTCCGCTCTAGCGACATATTAACTGCGCTTTCTTCCCTTCTAACTCTCATCACTTTTGTGCTCCCGTTGGCATTGAAAAATGGCCACAAAAATTATTTTGCCATTAATATTTTTGCAGTATGCCTCTTTGTGTCTGCTTAGTCAATCTGGAAAATATTTATCCTCACTGCCTGTAGTTTTACACAACATAATTAAACAGCAGAACAACGAAAATATGAGTAAAATGGGGGGTAATATCCACTTTTTGATGTAGTAAATTAACAAAAAGGTTATTTACAAAGTCAAGGCAACCATGGTGCACGAATAATATTTTCATGGCTCGGACAAGTATTAGAAATATGCAGTTGAAATTGTGCCAAAAAAGGACTAAGACATTGCTTATTATTAGGTAATCTACCGGTTAAGGTAGGTATTTGGATGGACACAACTATCAAATAAATATTTTGTAACTCAAAACAAAACCCAATCCAGCAACCTACCCTATATCATAAGACATTGATTACACATGAGTTTGGGGCAGTTTTAAGGGCACAAGGAGCAAACCAAATGTTTAAGACCACCAATGTATACCAGATAATATTATACGAGATTTGTATAAAAGTGTCGGTAATAACTTTTTCCTGACGTTTGCGTCAAGTACTGTATTCAGACCGCCGGTTAAGTGTGCGTACGATCGCAGATCGTATTGGCACACCATTATCACTGAAAATTTGGTGATATGGAAGATCCGCGGTAAACTCGTACCGAATGTCTCGACGGACGACCAAGACGTGTGCCTGCTTACGAAGTCCTGCAACGCCATCGGGACGATTTCCCAACCCCCTTGCAGGCCCGACTTGGCCCCAGCAGAGTATTTCCTATTGCCAAAAGTGAATTTCTCCCTCAAAGGATACCACCATGGGACCCTAAGTACCGCGAAAGAAACTTGCAAGCGTACCCTTAAGGACCTTCCGGAATTCGCCTACCAGGGAGCCTTCGAGTCGCGGAAAATCCGCTGGCAAAAGTGTGTCGACACTCAAGGGATGTACTTTGAAGAATCTTGGGGCATTTTAGCAATTATTATTAGGTAATCTACCGGTTAATGTAGGTTTTTGGATGGACACAACTGTCAAATAAATATTTTGTACCTCCAAACAAAACCCAATCCAGCAACCTACTCTACATCAGGTCCCTCTTCATCGCTGTGTACTTCTTTCCTCCCTTCATCCCGTCCAACATCCCTATCCTGCTCCTACCCTTTCCTCGCTTGCCCAACATTCTCCCCTCTATTACCTTCTTCAACATTCCACTACCGCTCAATACGTCTTTCATCCATTTTTCCTGCCTCCATAGGATTTCTCTCAACAAACCCCTCTCCTCACCCACCATCTCCAGTACTTCCTCATTTGTTTTCCTTTTGGTCCATTTCACCCTCTACATTCTTCTCCACACCCACATTTCAAAAGCCTCCAATCTACGTCTATTCTCCTGCTACAGTGACCACGTTTCCACGCCGTAATAGCTACGCTCCATGTCCGAGTTTTTACGAGTCTTGTCTTAACCTCCCTACTCAACGTCCCCGTCATCAACTCCCTCCTCCTTGAGAAAGCCTCCTTGCCTAGCGCAATTCTTCTCCTTACGTCCCTACTACTTTGACCGTATTGGTCCAAAACACTTCCGAGATATGTAAACTGTTCTACCTGCTCTATTTTTTCCCCTCCTATTTTAATGTTTAGCTTAGCCTTCTTCTTCCTGGAAAATCGCATAACCTTTATCGTAGCAATATCCGAAATAAATCTATATTTCCGATACTTTTTATACAAACTATGTATAATGCCTATAATCCATTATCTACATTGACAACGAGTTTATTTTATGCCAGTAGCAGCGAAAAAAGTCAATACATAACATATCTTTAGTTTGCAATTAACAAGTTGGAGCTTCATTCCAATATTTTTAAATTAGAAAATGAAATAACGAGATGACACACTGTTTGGCGGGCAGTGTAACTCAGTTAGAACCTGATTAAGACAGCAACTTTTAAGACCAATTCAGATTGCCATTGAATTACCGAAAAATATAATTTATCATTTTTACTAAATAAGTGTTAAATAAATTGCTTTCACAAAATTTAAAAGTGCTAATAAAAATGTGTTTGATTAAATAGTGTGTGTGATTAATGTGTATTTCTGACAAATAATCAATCCTAAGACTTGTTCACATCAGCCCTCATGGCAATACCCGCCGCCAATGTCTTCATGATGGCTTGATGATGCTTCCCGTTACCTGTTTTTCATTAAATGTCCTTGGCTTTTCTCTCTACTTTTTTCCCCCATTGCGATCTTCGGTGCAAGAGTATGCCTCAAAAACTGGACAACTACGCTCGCTATACTACGAGTTAGAGAAATCCAGGTTTTACATCGTGGCTTTTCTTTTTAATAACACAGACCAACAGTGTTTTTGGTGCCGGAGCTTTTAATGTTGATTTAAAGAACAATTGGGGTGCTGAATCCAATTATGACACTAGTTTTTTCCTATCAGCTATTGTTTTCAAGATATAGATATGTTGTTACTTACGTAAAAAAATCTTCTACATGATGATATGGGAATATTATATTAATAACACAGGCCAACAGTGGTTTTGGTGCTGGAGCTTTTAATGTTGATTTAAAGAACAATTGGGGTGCTGAATCCAATTATGACACTAGTTTTTTCCTATCAGCTATTGTTTTCAAGATATAGATATGTTGTTACTTACGTAAAAAAATCTTCTACATGATGATATGGGAATATTATATTAATAACACAGGCCAACAGTGGTTTTGGTGCTGGAGCTTTTAATGCTGATTTAAAGAACAATTGGGGTGCTGAATCCAATTATGACACTAGTTTTTTCCTATCAGCTATAGTTTTCAAGATATAGATATGTTGTTACTTACGTAAAAAAAAACTTCTACATGATGATATGGGAATATTATATTAATAATTATTAATTATATAATAATTAATAATTATAATTCAAAGGGTGTATTAGGAGGTCTTTTGTAAATTTAACTTCGTGTGTATCTTCAAACAGCCCAAAGGCAGAGTTATAACACACTGGGTGTAGAACGCTGGTATGCTTGGGTATGATATGGAAATCTAGATGCTGTCCACCACCCTAACCTTAAATATACAGAGTTAAATTCGAGTTGAATCACAAAGGTGGTCATTATGCATAGCATGTGATTTTCGTAGTACATCATGATGGCCTTCAGTAGATTATTCGCCATAACAATCTTCAAAAGGCAGCAAGGGCTATCGTAATAATTCACATGCTTTCATATTTCCTTTAAAATATGAAAATATATTAAGGAGCATGAGAGTTCCATATTACGTTTGAAACCATTTTAAAAGAATTCACTCTTCGGCAAATAGCGATGAAAGCGATTACCTAGTTTTTTAGAGCATGAAAAAATAATGCAAATTATTAAAGGACCAAAAAATAACAAATTAAAAAGGAATAACATAATTAACAGTAACTCGGGTCCGGTATGTAAATGAGATGTTCATTAAGAATCATTAACGCTGACTTCAATTTCAAATATTTGCGAAGTTTTATAAAGTAATATCGATAATGGTTAATCTAAATTATCAATAAAGGTCTTCACCCATTCAATTCATTTCAATTATCAATAAAGGTTCATAAGTAAGCATGAGTCTCCTCAGTCGGCAGCAAGCAAGCATGTGACACTTGGTGCACATCCTACGGATAGGCAATTGTTCCAGAATTATTCAATGCCGGGGCCTACAGATATATAGCCCTAATTTGATGTTTTAAATGTAAAAAGGTACACATTCAATTGCTAACTGAAAAGTCAAGCTAATCCCCTCTTCTATTAAGTGCTGTTTGCATATTCACCGAAAAACATTTCTTTCGAGCAGGAAGTTGGAATTAGTCCATTACTCTTCCCAAAAAATTGAACAGTGCTACATAACAGAGAATCGAACAACTATACGATGGAGATGATGAGCAATTAAAATAATTCTCAACAAGGAGAAGGATGAGCAAGTGGTGATATCCATAGGGTAATAAACTGCAGTTAGAAAATTAAACATAAAAATATCGCACGAAAGTGATTTAAGACTACATTTTGATAAATAAAATCCTGAGACGGATGAAAAAAACCCTGAGGAATTGTGAGAAATTTAATGGTAGAAATGAGAAACAGTTGTTTAGCTTATAATTAACATGAATTGTAGCAATACTTTTTAGCTAGATTAATGAGCGAATCGTAAGAGCAACACGAATAATAAAAACATACAAAACCTTTTATAAATACTATATATGATAAACTAAACGTGAGGAATTGAAACTGAAAGCAAAGGTTCGTTAAAGATGGGCTTGAATGGACCGGTAAGTCAAACCTTTATAAATTCCATTAACATGAGTTAAAGCTTAAATAAAATGAATGTGCACCACCTAACAGAGGAGCATACATTTACATAGAGTGAGGACTGAGGGAAATGACATTTATGGTGATTTAAAAAAATCAGTGCTTCAAACCAGTAATCTCAGTATTGCTTATTCTAAGTTTGATATCTAAAATGTACACTTTATATAGCCACTATCTGTAATTTCATTCACACAGACGCAACCCACCTGTTAAACATTGGCCCATTATGAGATGGTCTATGATAGAATTATAGATTGCATGAAAAATTGCGAGAATGCCTGTGTTTTTAATTTCAAATACCAAAGGAATTTTATTGAATTGTTAAATACCTACCCCATAATTTCATTTTTATCTACCTTCTAGCTGCGCTATATTGAAGTACCAACAGTTTTGCTTGTACTCAATATCAATTAAGGCATTTTTGAATTTTTAATCAATGATTACGAAAAAAAAATTAAATCGATGAAGTAGAAATAATAGTAATGTTTTTTTTATTTTCACTGTCTTTTATAAACCAACTACATTTATGTCTTTTACTAATTAAATGCAATTCTCTACAAAATAATATATTAAGACCATGCTTATAGGTGATAACGCAAGTTAACTGATTTTCAGGGAAATTTTAAAATTACTGAAATCATTTTACAGATGTAAGACATGGAATCGATTTCATTGCTCTTTCCCTGTTTAAGTATTTGCAATTTCTTTAGTGTCAGTAATTGAAAGGAAAGAACAATACATTTTACCTCGAGTTTTCATATTGATAAGAGATGACCACCAGGAAAAAAAATATTTTTGATCATTTGGAGATTTTTTATTTCCTTCCGCAAATGAAAACGAAATAAATCAGCGAAAAAAGGAATCTTTGAACGCATACACGGGCAAAATTAAATGTCGTTTCACCGTCGAAAAGCCTTCCAGCGGCCCTGAGACCCAGCCTTTCGATCATCTCTTTCGGGGCAAAACTTTAAATGTAAACAGTGGCGTTGCTTTTGTTTTCTTTCTGCTTTTCATTACAAAAATAATGAAACTCATCCTTTCCCACCACGCTTTTCGAGGTACCTACTAGGTGGTGAATGAATTCGTTGAATAATATGCCAGGTGAGAGGCTCTCCTGGGTTTCTCCCACACCTCGGGTGATTACCGGGTCCCTCCTCTCCCTGATGCATACTCCGGACTGTTGTTTCCGTCAAGGACTGAGCTTCATAACATTCAACCACGAAGCTCTGCCCTCGATTCAAGAGGCTGTAGTTACACCCAGTTTTTGTCTCAAATTATGCGTTCCGTTTTAAACGGAAGTTATGCTCTATTCTGTCACGTGATATGCATATGCGAGTGTGGGTAGGTGGGGAAGGCGGATTTGAGCAGATCACAAATGTAAAAATATTTCCTTATCCGGGATATATATATATGTATAATATAAAAATTTATTCTTTATTTATTTATTTATTCTGTCACGTGATATATCGACAGGTGAGAAGGATAGAACTGAACTTTACCTGGAGAAAGGTAATCCACCGAAAATTCGATACCGAGTGAGTTTCTCTTTTTTTATGTGTCTGTTTTTATCTTTGTCCACTAGTGCTAAGTTCATATACATTGTTATTCACGTCCGTGAGACTTTCACAAAAGTATTGTGTATATATATATATATATATATTATTTTTTGTGGTCTGAGAAAATAAAATAATATGAAGACTTGTAACTATCAAAGATTCCAGCCAAAAGGGCCGATGATAAATACACATGGATGGCAAACTTACTGTATCCTAAGAAGGATGGGACAAAATGAAGGGGCACTTATTGAAATGCCAATATAGTATTACCATGAAAGTCTTGTCGAATTATGAACATTTCCCATCGTTACGAAAGATGAAAACGAAAATGATACCTTAGAACGAAGCTGAATGATGGTGGACGAAATAACAAAAGCGAATAACAAACCCAAGTTTGATTTAATATGTGAGAATTGAGCTCACACTTAATTGTTAATTGTGAAATTCACACTTAAAAGGGTCGGGGAATGTGGGATCCTTTCCTTGTGCTGATTGAAGTTCCTCAGGGGGATCTGGTATCCTGAATCGAATACAGCTTGAATAAAGCGAGGGTTCCAAGAGGTTTTACCCGAATTAGGACCCCCCGGGTCATCAGGTGAGCAATAGAACTCGATATATACGAGGTTACCATACCGTTCAAGTAAATACTAAGGACGTTACAACTGTAATGATAGATTTTCAATAGATAAGCTTGATAAGCCAAAGAGTGGCAGTGGGAAACAGGACAAGGGTGGTAGAGCAGAGGGCATCCCGATTCTGCTCCTTTATCCTTGTCGTTTTTTGCTTTCTATGCCTATGTTTTCTTTTGTTCGGCCAATTAATGGGGCGGGATTTTATGTATTTTTGGTGAACTCGAGGCAAAAGACCAATCGCTAAACCCTGAGAACCGACATGCTGAATGGCAACATTTCAATATTAGTTATTTGGCATGAATGCCTATTAAATATGGGTAAAATATGGCAATTACACTGGATGGATAAGATTTCTAAAGAGTACGCGGAATTTAATACGATATGAACTTGTTACGAAAGGTCGATTACACTGGGAGGACGTGTGTATCAAGGTGGTGAGTTTGGGGCACGCCTAAAAACCGGCCTCGCGCATTCGTGTGGGCCGGCAAAATTTCTAGCTGTTATCATTTTCCTGATACACGTCTCTTGCGTTCAAGAGAAAGTCTGATACATTGGTCAATGATATTTCGAGGCCCTGGGCACGGAGTGGGAGGAACTCGGATCTCTAAACATAACGGCGTCCTCTTCGTTGTAAGCTTTACGGTGGAGCCAAATATTTTGCGCTAGTATTCAGAATGGCCAAGAGGAAAGGCGTTACTCATCGAACAGGAGATATTAGCATAAATGTCTATAGCGTTCTAGACTGCATAAAAGGGAAAGCTATAAACGACCTGGAAATCAAGAGTAATATAAAAGCGTCAAGATTCGAGGAGAGAGAATATCGCTGCTATTTGCGATTTGGTTTATCAGTATCGAGAGTTAATACCTGAAAACACACTAGTAAATATGACCGAGAAACACAGTGGATGACCCTTCCCCCTACATTCTATTTTACAGCAACACTATATCACATAGCTTAATATACAGTATGGTATATGGTATCAGTATATGGTTCAATGTTTAATATGTAAAATGGTTCAGGGTATCTAACTCCTATCTTGCTCGACAGCCATTGACTCATTTAATTTTTCATAGTAATTGCTTCGGTTTTTCAAAGAACATGACGCAGTCCTTTAAGCATATATTTAATATAGTCACAATACTCCATTCATTCGGTTAGAAATTGCAAAAAATCTCATCTAATGTTTTATCACAATGTATATTATATATACACAATGTATACATATATATATATTATTATTATTATTAGGTAATCTACCGGTTAAGGTAGGTTTTTGGATGGACACAACTATCAAATAAACATTTTGTGACACCCTACCTAGCAAACTAATCTATATCAGGTCCCTCTTCATCTCGGTGTACTTCTTTCCTCCCTTCATCCCGTCCAACATCCCTATCCTGTTCCTACCCTTACCTCGCTTGCCCAACATTCTCCCCTCTATTACCCTTTTCAACATTCCACTACCGCTCAATACGCCTTTCATCCATTTTTCCTGCCTCCACAGGATTTCTCTCAACAAACCCCTCTCCTCACCCACCATTTCTAGTACTTCCTCATTTGTTTTCCTTTCGGTCCATTTCACCTTCTCCATTCTTCTCCACACCCACATTTCAAAAGCCTCCAATCTACGTCTATCCTCCTGCTTCAGCGACCACGTTTCCGCGCCGTACATAGCTACGCTCCATATCAGAGTTTTTACGAGTCTTGTCTTAACATCTCTACTCAACGTCCCCGTCATCAACTCCCTCCTCCTTGCGAAAGCCTCCTTGCCTAGCGCAATTCTTCTCCTTACGTCCCTACCACTTTGACCGTATTGGTCCAAAACACTTCCGAGATATGTAAACTGTTCTACCTGCTCTATTTTTTCCCCGCCTATTTTAATATTTAGCTTAGCTATATATATATATATATACTATAATATATATGTATTATATATATATATATATATATATATATATATATATATATATATATATATATATATATATATGCGGGTCGCGGTGGTCTAGTGGGTAGAGCGTTAGACTACTTACCGGAGGGTCCCGGGTTCGATTCCCGGGCAAGGCACTTTGGGCACCTGCAGCTCCCAACTAGTTGATTTTTCGGGTACCAGATCTTCCTGGGAAACCATAACCAGCACAGGGGGCACCACACAGGGAAAGGAATTGCCCCCCCTACCCTGATGTGTGAATATTCACACGCCGTCGGGCTTGGTACATGGGTGAGCTCTACCATCACTTACTAAACCGACCTTCGGGTTGATTACTGTGTTTATGGTGTATGTAAATATACTGTATACACAGCGATGAAGAGGGATCTGGTGTAGAGTAGGTTGCTGGATTGGGTTTTGTTTGGAGGTACAAAATATTTATTTGATAGTTGTGTCCATCCAAAAATCTACCTTAACCGGTAGATTACCTAAAAAATATAAATTTTTATATATATATATATATATACACATGTATATTCACATGGAAATAGATGTAAGAAAAAGGGATAGGAACACATTTTTAGGACGAACACAGGAGAGGTGGAGAAGGTGGCATCGAGCAGATCACAAGCGCAAAAATATTTCCTTGTCCGGGTACTTGACCACCGGATCTTTCTACTTGTTGGGCCGATGCTCTAACCACTTGAGCTATCGAGGAAACGTAATTTACACTGAAATATGCGGGGCTTTATACAGCCAAGTGTCCCGATACCTTGGCCAAGATGGCGTTAGAGAGCTGTTTCACCCACCAAAGGAGAAATGGACGGCACACACAAGAGGAAAATTACAGTAGGAAAGCAATTATACAACGTGATTAAGGATAGGAACGGTGCGTTTCGTGGCATGCATAGCCAGAAGGAAGAGAAGGGACACATTGGCTAAATACACATTCAAACACGAAAACCCGCCATATAACGAACAAATATTCATTCACATGAAAATAGATATAAGGAAAAGGGATAGGAACACATAAAAAGACAAACACAGGAGAGGTGGAGAAGGCGGAATCGCCTTATGTGAATGAATTTCCATGTTTCCATGTGAATATTTCCTTGTTAATGAATATGTGTGAATGTTTTCAAGTCCCAGTCAAGGAAATACTTTGGCACTTGTGATCTGCCCAATTCCGCCTTCCCCACCTTTCCTGTGTTCGTCTTTTATGTTCCTATCCTTTTTCCTTATATTTCTATACACACACACACACACACACACACACACATATATATATATATATATATATATTGCCATGTGAATGCCAGTACAAAGTTCGTAAGTCCACATAATCGAAATCTATTATTTATATATGTTACCAATACATAGCTATCCAATGCAGTACCTATATTTGGGGTAGAGCTCATATTTAGTTCAGATAACTTACTTGTCCCTTAAATTTATCAATCTAGTAAAATATTACGAGGAAATGGATAGATGGTAATGAATTTTACCCCGCGTCATGTTCTCCTACATGCCTTTTGTTTTACACAATTTCAATCTTTAGTTCTTCATCTTAGTCTCATCCTTTGTACATCTTATTTCCTCCTCCCAAACTCAATCCCCGAGTCTTTATTTTTTCCTCTCTATTATTACCTATTTCCCATAGTTTCTTCTAATGTTTTGAAAAGTACCCTTGATGTATTCCAACAGCTTGACAGAATAATATCTCCGCATGGATTTAACTAAATTTCTCTGATTTCACAACAGGAGAAGTTACGCGGGTGGGGTTTTTATGACTGAAAAAGGTCAGCAGCCCAGAGAAAAAGAGAAATCTATTCAGCTCATATTGAGAAATCTCCTACTGCAATCTTTTGCGATCCATCTTGCCACAAATGATCAGAGGGTAACGATAATCACAGATAAGAAAAGCAATTAAGTTCTCCAAATTATTTAACAAAATATAAATCGATCTCTTTACGGTCGGTCTAACGAGACGAAAGACCTGACTGTTACATTTAAATTGAAGTACCTTGGCTATTATAAGTAGAAATTTCTCAAAAGATTGCCCAGTATGGCCAAATATCGATTGCGGTTAAATATGGGATGTGCACCTGAGGGTTTAATGATACTTATAAAGTAAATTTAGTGTTCCCTAAACTAGCTAACAAACCAAAGCTTGTCCTTAAAGGTTTGTTTACAAGTGAGCGCATATAGACTCCTGCATAGTTACGTCTCGGAATCTGGTTAGTGGTGTCAATGTTAATTTCGTGTTTTCACACTTACATTTGATAGTCAATTTTTAAAATGTTTGTGGGCGTGTACACCGTGAGAGATATACGACCATTTTAGCGAAATATAATGCGTAACAATTTTGGCAGCCTTAATAAAATACAAATAATCAGAAAAGTAAACACTTAGACCAATCTATTCATTTCTAATTTAAGCCTATAAGAACTTATTTTAGACGTATTCCTTGCTCAGATACCTTTCGCGGCGACTTCTTCATAATTTCTTCGTTAACACTATGTCCTTTGCACCTTTTAAAATTATGAAATGATTTTTGTTGCTTTCCTTTACGTTCCTCAGGCACATAAAGAATAAAGATTCGCAAAATTCACACCTGACACAGATTTCAAACCATAGTCCCTCGGGTTAAAAGTGTGCCTCATGTATCTAATCGAGGGAAAATTTTGAACATTGTCCCTTCATTTCTGTTTTCCAGGAGAATGGAAAACCCTCCGGTTGAAGTCGCCTTCTCTTGAAGAACGACACAACGATTTCACGAGTAGCGACCATGGTTCAAATATAATGAAGTTAAAATTTTCACTTTCGTCAGGTCATTGGGGAAGATGACAATAATCTGGAAGCGTGAGATCTCAGATTTTATCACTACGAGATGTGACCAGTAGGGAAATCCCAGGAGGAATTATTTTGGGTGACGGAGGGAGAGAAAATTCACAGTTTGGAAGGCGAAGTAAACAGTCGGCTTAACGCTGGAAAATGGTAGTTGGGTGATACTTTCCACTTCCGTTCGCAGTGAGAGAGAGATAATCTGGTTGTGTCGACAGAGAGGTAAAATCCTCTGTTGTCCTCGTCCTGTTTCCTCAGTTATTTTCATTGGTTAGCCACCCCCAAAATTTCTCAATTACTTTCGTAAAAGCCCATGGGAAGTTAGTCAGGAGTATAAAGCGCACATAAGTAGCCCGATCGTGGATTCAAATCCCGTCGTGTCGGTTGAAAACTGTTTCCTCACTTAAGAGAAATAAGACGAGAAGTAAATCAGGCGTGCTTATCATTAAGGACTCGCCACTTTGCGATCAGCAGACAAGAAAATAATCATGAGAATTGTGAGTCATCACCGTTTTTGGTCCATCAAGATTTTTCGGTTATTGAAACTTTTTAAAACCAGCCCATTTCACATATTTCTCCAAGATAAAAGTTAAAAGAAGTTATTTTTACAAAAAACTAAATTTTGCGATCCGATTTCCTTTTAATAGGATCAAAACTCTGATGATATACATGGACGTGAGAGCAAGACAGCTTAAAATCCTATATAATTAAAGAGTTCTGTCATGGCTACTCCTAAGATGCGATAAAATGCATATAAACCCCGCTAATGCGGACCTCTAGGATATGTGGCGTATAAATGACACTCCAAGGATCTCGATATAATCCGACGATTTTCTTCTGAAACGCATTTCTTGCGAAACTAAATGATATTAGGAAAGTAATTAATGACCACAATTTGAAATTTTTCACTGGCTGTTCGTCCAGTAGAAAATTAGTTTCCGATATTACCGAAGTACATTAAAGTTGCCTTACACGCTCCAGTATCGTTCTTCAATTTTAAATTGATAATGATAAAAAAAATAAGAATGAAGCACGAACAATGATGGCGATCTAGTTTGCTAGGCAGGAAGTGCGGAAATGGGACGGAAAATACGATAGTCGCAATTTCACGTTATTACGAAAGATTTTTGTGCTCGCGTAATTAATTTTCTTGAGTTGCGTTAATATATCGTGCAATGTGAGCCACAGCAGTCGAGCCAATATTAATGCCATGCATTCAAAACATTGGTAACTACCAGAGCGATTGGAATAGTCTGGCGACCGATGTTCCAGCCTTTCAACGTAAGTTTGTTTTTGAAAAGATTTTATGTAAGTTTGTTTGCTTGAGTTTGACCTCGGGCAAGAGCTCTAGTGACTGCGAAGCAAATTGAAAGCGAAACCTTTTCCCGTGGGGTCAAGAAAGAAGCTACAATGTCGTCGATCCAATTAAGTACATGTTTATTTATGTAATTCATTATATATATTATGGTTTCTCACATCCAAAAACCGTGCATCCTATAGTAATTCTTAGTTCGTAACGGTAAATTTTCACTTGAACACGGAACTTAGGGAACCGTTCTCTTTTCCCAAATATTCACTTGTTTTATCGGCTTCTTTGCACGCTCGACTCTAACCCAACTTTAAATTAGAAAGCCATAAGCACACATGGATATCGTGAATATGGGGGGGGGATCGGGGACTGAGGAAGGCACAGTATAACACTAGGGACTATTTAGGGGTTCGGAAAAAATGAAATTAGAATCAGATTACGGCTGCTGGGTCAATCGTTTGCGTGTTTCTGTTTTGTCTGCGCAGTTTCTGAAATATTTATCGACTGCATGTTTTTCTCATAAAAACTAAGTGAATGCTACACGCATTTATAATTGCGAAAGACCAATAGCAAATAGAAATTAGTCCTTGAGAAGAAGGCATATATCGTTTAATGCTGTTACTTTGAGTAATCGAGCTATCCCATTCAAAGTAAAATGAAGTGACACGAGGACCGATGAGTTTTGAGGAGCAAATTCCTCACTTTCCACATTTTTTCACATCCCTTGCATTAACGCAACTCATAGCAAGGAGAGGGCCACGAAGAGAACTTCGATAATTGCTTCATACTAGCTAGTACCCTTAGTGAGTAAAGTGCTAACATTTATATGGAGTAAGCGCGTTTTCGCATCGGAATAATGTAAATAAATCGTTGCTAAATTACTCTTATCCAATTCATCGGACGGCTCGTTAATTAATGAAGACGCCGTGTTTGAATCTATTGGGCCGAGGTTCGGTAACGCCCCGGAGAATTCCTAATTTGAATCCGGGTAGGACTCGGCTAAAATCCACGCAGCGTGATTTCTTGGGTGCCGTCGCTTTATAGGAAATAGCAGTCGGCACAAAGGAAGAACTGACTCCCATTACCTGAATTTGCGAATTTCACACGCCGCAGGGCTTAGTGGACCGAGGTGGACTCTATCATCAACCTATCAAAACCACCTCCCATCAAAACAAAATTTGAGTATGAATACCGCGGTGGTGGTAATTGCGGACCTTATTCCACGCAAATATAAAGTTCGCATATCATTCTGGATGACGTCAAACACCAATAATGAAAGCTTCAGCTGAAATCGCGAGAAGCTCTAAACTCATGAACACTGAACACTTTTCTAATGATATGGGAATCCCTTCGAAAATTGGCAGTGGCCATTGTGCTTTGTTACCATACTATACAGCCGAAGGTCGTTGTCGTCTTGGCCGCTGTTTTGCGACTCTATGGGGGTCAGACTAGGAGAGGAAATGCCAATCCGGTTCATCATTCAAGGATGGTGTCAAAAATTCCATAAACTGTTGAGGTCATCACGCCTAAGAGAAATTGGAAGTTTTATTGAATATATTTTCCTTTGGCTCCCTTCGTGTGCATATATTAGAAGAAAAGTTGTTTTCAGAAGACAGACACTTCGATATTTCAACGGCTACTTCTTTTGCAGGCGATTTCAACATCGTCAATATAGCAATGTGTAACCTGTATGGGAGTGTTTGATACCTTTCTCCAGGTTCACTACACATAATTACCGAAGTCATAATTAAATATAGGATTGTTTTGACGCATATCTACACTTCATTCTCATTACCCTTCACGCCTTCGTATTTCTTCGCTTTCACCTCAGTCATTACGTGCTTTATGCATCATCATCACATCCGTGGTATCTTCTATGGTGCTTCTCGTACATGTTCTCGCACCCACGAGTCTCTTCAACAAGCAAAATTGCCTCAAAGCATACTTCTCAAGAAAGTTATTCCTTCTCCCTTAGAATTTTCATTGATCTTTTCTGATCTTTCTTCCATCAGACTTAAGGCGTGACTTTGAATAAATACTTCCACCTTCCTACCTCCTTTTTCCACGACAAAATTCATTGGCCCACGTACGGTTTCCTTCCTCGAAAGCCTGCTTTCGCAAGAAGAGATCTGACGCCGAAAGCACACTCGGAAGGACACGGAAAAACAATCGCCTCTCCACGAGGAGATGATTTCATCGCGGTTGGGCGTAGGATACAGAAGTCTTTAATAGAAAAAAAATCAGCAGCACCAAAACTGTTTTATAGAAAGCATATGCTTTTATTAAGCGTGGTACAACGATTAATATCCTCTGAAGTCACGTAACATCGGAAAATTTTAAAAAATCATCTCCAAAGGAATATATCAACCATCATTATAGAATATTTTTATGGCTTCTTTACAGCGACTTGAAATTTTCGATTTTATTATATATTTCGAAGAATAAAATGTCTTCCGGGTCTAGTTTTGGTCTTTAAAAAAATACTTTATGTTTATCATATCCATTGAAAAAAAAGGTCTGGCAAGAACTACTAAATCGAATGTATTACAAATAAATGAATTCACGAGGCCCAGAAAAATGACATATTTTTCAAAGGTAGGTTATTAGTTTTCCATATCACGCATTTGAATTTCAGATCAGAATTGAAATCACTCTGCAAGATTTTATTGTAGCTGTAAATTACAAATGTCTGGAGATTATGGGAAGCAAATGTATCTCTAGGAACGAATAAAGCGAGACAGAAGTGCAATCTTAAATGGAACAATGTGACTGCGGTTGTTCGTTTAAGCTTCCTTTTCTTTAAATAATAATTTTCTTGAAGTCGTGGGATGTTTCTCAGCAGTAACCTCTCAAGCCATCTCTTAAGAACATACGATCACCAGCCACTGCAATTGCACACACACCGCTTATGTTATTGTAAAAATAAATAAATTGCAGCAATAAAGGCGCACTTTTACAATATCTCTTAGATTGAACGGTACCTAAAATATGTTTTATGGTCAAAGGATTTGTTTTCGTGTTTATAAATACATGCTATACCTATCCAAACATATTGCACAATTATTTAATATTGCTATAATTTGGTATTTTTTAATTAATCTAGAGAGAATTAAATGGAGAAAATAAAATCGCGACTCTCCCTATCGTCTTTTCTTCGTCTTCTCGTACTTCGGTGATAACTGAAAACAATGTCGACAAATGGAATAAATCATAAATAGCCCTATAATTAATAAGATAATTTGGCTCAGCCAGCCCAGAAGTATTTGGCCACGTGTCACGAAAGACACGAGGCCAAGTCTCGCATCGGGCATTTCGTGTAGTCGAAATTCAGTTTTGGTTAAAAATTCAGATATCACTCCATCCATTATGGAGTAGATTGAATGATAAGAAACTTGGAAGCTTTAAAACTCCTAATGGTGGGACAACGCCCTTGCAACGTAGACGAGGGTCCCTGCCGCGTCTCTAGAGCGTTATCGTTTGCCGTAAAATTCACGCGCGCGTGATTGCCTGGGCCCTATCAAAGTACCATTATATAAACCCTCACTGATCGAACTCTATAGCGAGCAATTTTGGAAAAATCCTTGCAGGCGTCAGCCCAGACGGTCAAGGCGAAACCAAACCGGAGCGTGTGTGCGTGCCAATGTGTGCCCGCCTCCACCGTGCTATATTCTCCCTCGGACGGCCCTGAGAGAGAGAGCGACCTTTTGGTCATGTTTTCAGATTTGCGGTTCATCAATTTAGTTGCATGCCGGTGGAAACTAAAGCGATGAAATCTCGACGGTTCATAGATTTATCTTGCTCGCATACTTTTTAAATTACAAACGCAACAATCAAATTATGGCCTCGATCAATTTCAACATAGATTTTCACGGTGCTAAAGGTCATCTAATAAGTGATCTTGCGAGGGCTCGAATAATTAAGTTTTCTTGGACCGTTCGAACGATTTACGATTTTGAGTAATTATGCTGACACGGAAGTTATATACTCTATATTTTGGGCTGTCCGATCCAATAACCCAATGATACTAGCATTGGTCTTTACGAAGTGGAGTCATGGATTCTGGTCGTAGATGTTCTTTTCCAATTCTGAACGTAATAAAAATAATGAAAGAGTTAAGACACTGGTAACCCTTCGTTTTCCATTAACTTGATCCCTTCATAGGAAAATGAGTGTTCATAAGAAAATTTAGTCCAGTTTCTCCGTTACTAAAATAATCGCGGTCCGTCTCGTTTTACTAGGTGAGAACAGGTAGATATAATTACTGCTAAGTCTTATGTCAAGATGAAAAATCGAGTCAATTATTATTAACATTGCATCAACAATCTTCCATTTTAAAAATACTACTGAAGCGGATTTTAATATAATTACGAAACATTTTTTTAAGTTGTAGCATTTGTCAAACTGAGCAGATGAAATATCTTCATGTCAACTAAAGCGGACTTATGATGAAGTGAAATAAAAACAATGGGGGATGAGGCATTTTCAGAGCGACCTTGAAAACTGCGCGCTGACAAAGGTTCACCGGTATGATTGGCATTCACCGTTACAGAGGTAGTATCTTTAACGGTGTAGCTGAATGTAGTCTCTGGGGACTCATTATTATTATTCTGGGTAATTAATTACCGGACTAAATCCATCCGAATCGCTTCCAATATTACTAAACAAACTATTAACGTCTAATAAGTTAAACCCCAGGTAACTTATCACGAAATATTCAAGGACATGGAACAGAAGTGATTAGACCAAGAGGAATAGATGTTAAAGTACGGGGCACTGGATTCAAGAAACGTAGGAAATATTGACTTAAAAATCTAAAAATGTCAAAAGGTAAAACCAAAAGTAAATATGAAAAAATAGAATTTTCATCGTAACTTATGGATAACATTTTGCTGTTGACATCAACGCTGGTTGAACGACTAATTTTTCCAATCATGAGGCTCACGAAATTATTTCAGGCTGGCAGGCAATGAGGATTTTTGCATCAACATACAATAATGAGTAATTCATATTTTTTAATGGTATTATATGTCTGATTACTCTAACTTTGGTGTGATTGCCAGATGTACCACTCGAAAAATTATATCTTTGAATGCCAATTTTCTGGTTTACAAATACCAATCGATCTAAATGATTATGATCTTATTGTCAGAGTAATACTTCATACTCAGTCACAATATTCCATTCATTCGGTTTGAAATTGTAAAAAAAATTCTCATCTCATAATTTATCAAAATGTAAATTTTGCATATATATTCACATGGAAGTTGATATAAGGATAGGGGATAGGAACACATATGAAGGACGAACACAGGAGAGGTGGGAAAGGTGGCATCGAGCAGATCACAAGCGCAAAAATATTTCCTTGACCGGGACTTGAACACCGGATCCTTCGACTTGCCGGACCGATGCTCTAACCACTTGGGCTATTGAGGAAAAAGGGAGATATTCTTTACATGTTTTCCTATACATATATTTTTACGCTCGTGATTTTGCCTGATTCCGCCTTCCCCACCTCTCCTGTGTTCGTCCTTTATATATGTTCCTATCCCTTTTCCTTATGTATCTTTCCTTGTGAATGAATAAATGAGTATATATATATTTTTTTTTTTTTTTTAAGGTAATCTACCGGTTAAGGTAGGTTTTTGGATGGACCCAACTATCAAATAAACATTTTGTGACTCCCCACCTAGCAAACTAATCTATATCAGGTCCCTCTTCATCTCGGTGTACTTCTTTCCTCCCTTCATCTCGTCTAACATCCCTATCCTGTTCCTACCCTTACCTCGCTTGCCCAACATTCTTCCCTCTATTACCCTCTTCAACATTCCACTACCGCTCAATACGCCCTTCATCCATTTTTCCTGCCTCCATAGGATTTCTCTCAACAAACCCCTCTCCTCCCCCACCATTTCTAGTACTTCCTCATTTGTTTTCCTTTCGGTCCATTTCACCTTTTCCATTCTTCTCCACACCCACATTTCAAAAGCCTCCAATCTACGTCTATCCTCCTGCTTCAGCGACCATGTTTCCGCGCCGTACATAGCTACGCTCCATATCAGAGTTTTTACGAGTCTTGTCTTAACATCCCTACTCAACGTCCCCGTCATCAACTCCCTCCTCCTTGAGAAAGCCTCCTTGCCTAGCGCAATTCTTCTCCTTACGTCCCTACCACTTTGACCGTGTTGGTCCAAAACACTTCCGAGATATGTAAACTGCTCTACCTGCTCTATTCTTTCCCCTCCTATTTTAATATTTAGCTTAGCCTTTTTCTTTCTGGAAAATCGCATAACCTTTGTTTTATTAATATTTATTCTCATCCCATATTTATCGCACTGAACCTCCAATTCACTCAACAATGCTTGCAACCCCTTGGCTGACTGAGCAACTAATGCTTGGTCATCAGCAAACCTAACCGATTTTAGGAATTCCCCTCCGACTTTCATTCCTACCTCCAGTTCTTCCCATGCCTCTTTAATCATTTCCTCTACATATACGTTGAACAGTACCGGTGACAATGGGCAACCCTGCCTTACACCTCTTCCTAACACTGCCCATCCGGACTCTCCGTTCCTCACTCGCACCTGAGCAGTCTGAGACATGTACAGGTTGCGGATAAGTCTCCTGTCCCTCCAATCCATTCCTATTTTCTGCAATACACGCATTAATTTTTCCCAATTCACTCTATCAAACGCTTTTTCGAAATCTACAAAACAGGCAAAAACGTCCTGATTGTATTCTATATTCCTCTCGACTAGTGATCTCATTACTGCAATGGCATCACGCGTACCTCTTCCTTTCCTGAACCCAAACTGATCATCCCCTAAGTAATCATTTGCCTTACTCTCTATCCTTTTGTTGATGATCCTGAGAATAACTTTAGCTGCGTGGGATATCAAACTTATTGTTCTGTAATCCTCACATGACGAAGCCTTTGCCTTTTTTGGAATAGGAACTAACACCGATCTCACAAAATCTTCCGGCCAGATTCCTTCCTCATAGATACTACGAATCAGTCCATATATGGCCTTTTTCCCACCTTTCCCTAACCATTTCAACATTTCTACAGGAATATTGTCCACCCCCACAGCCTTATTTGCTTTCATCTCCTTTAATGCCCTTTCTATTTCATCGTCGAGTATAATATAATAAAAAAATATATAATAAAATATAAATATAAAATATATATAAAATATATAATAAAAAAAATATATATATATATATATATATATATATATATATATATGTGTGTGTGTGTGTGTGTGTGTGTGTGTGTGTGTGTGTGTGTGTGTGTGTGTGTGTGTGTGTGTGTGTGTGTGTGTACATATACATTCGTACGTATAGAGTGCGAGGGAGTGGGCATAAAGAAATAGAGTGAGTATCTAATTTAATATATTCCCCATAACTCTTTCCTGATGGGACAAGGGAGATAGACAATAGTATAAAAAGAGGAACGAATGGAATACTGCTTAAAAGCAATTTGCTTAACGTTCGAGGCGCTCTGCCAGTGAGACGCGATCAAAATTGAGCGCGAAGAATTGAGGCAACTAGATGTATCTGTAGATGCTGAGCCGAAGGCTACAATAGGAAGGAAACCACCGTGGGTTTTCAACGCGGCTGGAGTCCATGAGTCACGCCACCACATATATCTCACGAAACTTGGCACATCAGACTCATGGTCAAATTCATCTCATTCCAAGTGCCCACGGCCAGAAAAACCACGTTTTGGTAACTTCGTAGAGTCAAAGGGGGTGTTTATATAAATAATGCAAAGGAAATTGCCCAAAGAATGACAATGCAGAAGGCAATTCACAGTATTTAGTGCTGCGGTTAAAACGTGATTGCAGACAGCTCCTTTATAGCAGTTTCTTGCAGTCAAAAGATATCTTTATATAAATTACAATAAAAAATAATCTTAATTGTACCCAAAGAAAACATTACATTACAACTTCGTTTTAGTAAACGGTAACATCATTAATTATTAGGGAAATAATGTGAGCAAATATAATTTCTTAAAAAAAGATCTCTCAATTTACGGTACTATGGAAGGTATTACGAGTGTCTTGTGTGAATATAATATCCCCCGTTAGATATATCAACGAATATTTTTCATCTCTTTTATACGTAAATATCGCCTTTTCAATTGCTAACATTATACTCCACAAAACATGAACATCTTTACGAGAGGTAGTGATTATTCGTGGGCTGTTTCGCCTGTTTTTTTCAGATTTTGTATGGTTTAATTTATGGTCCACACGGTCTTTCTTAGGCAAAATTCAACGCAGATAACCAAAAGTCCATCTGGAAGCTTGAAAATATTTTTTTCTTGATCGGTGGAAAAATTTTAAGGATATGATGGACCCATAAAATTTTGCATGTAGTTAAATTCATTTCTTAAAAAAATCTATTTTAATTAATTATTTGTGAAAAGTGCATGAGAATAAGATTAGGTAGACGGATTTGTCGAAATCCAATAAATTGTTTATTCAACAAAGACAAACCTCTTCCAAATCTTAATGAATTACTCAATTTTTTTTATTTCAGCATTCAAGCCATCGCCAGCATTTTTGGATTGATTTTTGAGAGAGTGACGAAGTACCTGAGGCACGAAGTATGTACCTAATTCTTCGAAGTTGCGCCCCAATAATGCATAACAAAAAACACGCCGAGGAGCTTCAGCTATTTCGCTGATTGATAATAGAGAGTAGTCGGATTTGTCATCACCACGTTTAATTTATCATAATTTAATCCTTTAACAATATTTATACTGAACAATAATGTTTTATTCCAGTATCATAATCCAACATGTCAACTTAAGAGATACACCATTCATTTAGTCACATCAAATCGAGATAAAAATGTATTTATTACCACCGAATGGAATAATTCCTAGGTAAATTCACTGATTCTTGTCCCCAAATTTAATAATATCGCAGGTTCAGTCACATATCCTTCGCTATGGCATAAAAATCCTGATACTGATGCACGAAATGGAAGTTTTATCCAAAATTTCGATCACGTTTTCTCGAATGACGCACAAAATAAGAAATGGACACGTGGACAACAATATTGATAAGACACGCCGAAATTCTAGCAGCAACGTTCGTGGATTGCGAAGGAGGAGACGCACAGGGGACGTGCACCGGAAGAGGAGGCGACTGAATGGATGGTTCTGGGACGAATCCCGTTCCCAGTCCTCGGGGCTCTACGGCGGGCGGAGGCGGGAGAACAAAATCGGAGCAAGCCGCAAAACGGGAGGAGAGGTGGATGATTACACGGACTTGGAGACGGTGGGGTACCTCGAGGAGGAAGAAGGGGGAAGAGGGATAGCTGTCTACGGGGGGATGGGGTTGACGCAGAGGAGGGATCGGAGAGAATCCGGTTATTGTAGTGCTGCTGAGGACATAGAGATAAGGGGGAGAGAGGGGTTGGAGGGGTGGGGGAGAGACGCGCCGCCCTCCCTTTGGAAGTCATTGGGTGTGGTCGGGTGGGCGTCCGTCGATGAAGATCAGTGGATTCGGGGAGGTGGTTACATAGGTGGGGGGTGGTTAGGATCAAGGGACTGGGGAAGTAGAGGGGCGGAAACCAGAAGAATGAGACGAACGTGAAGAGGAGGGAGGTAGGCCTCAGGGAAGGAGGAAGGGAGGGAGGAGGTTGGAATCTCTGATGGGGACGCGAAGGGAGAGATGGTGCGAAAAGGAGGAGGGAAAGAGTTGGCGCTTTGTTATTATCGTGGCCGAATGGTCCCATCCGCAGCACCGACACCAACCTCCACCCCTTCTCCTCCTTCCCCTGCCTGCCGAAAAACCAGGGCCGATCTTTTCACGGTCCGCCCCGTCGTACAGCTACCACCTCTCTCGTGCCATCGGGAGATACCTACCTGGCCGTTGGAGAACGCATGCGCAGAAGTTACGGCTCCAGTACACACAAAAAGGCACCTCACACAATTGCGAGCACAGAAACGAACCCTTCCACACACACGAACCCCCCCTCACTCCACCAAATTCCCTCCCTTCCCCTCTTCCTCCTCCCTCCTTTCGTCCGTTTCCTCCAGCTTCTTCTTCTCATTTTTCTCGCCTCTCTTATTCTCTTTCCTCATCCTTCCTCCCAACTTTCCCTCCATCAATTTAGCCATTATAAGCCACCTCTCCCGGCGACCCCAGTCATTTCTCCTCCCCCAATACTCTCTCCATCTTCTCTTTCTTCTCTTCTCCTCATGTCTCGACTCCTTCATCAACGCTTATGAGAAGATTTTCTCCAATATAAAAGGTTGCACAACTGCCAGTGAGCAGAGCTTTCCCAGTGTAGTAGCTAAAAATCCTCCAGTTCGAGTATGTCTTCGATTGAATCACAACCATGATGCCATTAGGTTAAAAAACTGTTTGAATCTCGTTAGACGGTGTTGATAAAACAAGGATTCCGTCGATATTGGGAAGGTTATTACCAGGGAAGTCTGGGGCTTAATAATTTCAGCGTTCTCTGCCACCGAAACCTTTTTCCCACATATTAATGATTTTTCGGGCCAAGATTCTGAACTGCCGGATGGTGATACAATATTGGGTAATTAACGCAAGATGCGCGAAATTAGAGGGAAGCCATCCGATAAACCTTGTTTTTTATCGGAGATAATCTTTCGTTCCACACTTTTGAAAAATCACTTCATATTGTCGCAAGTCAAAAAAATTTCTTTTAAGACTTGACTAACACTGGGCAGCGACGGTCTCCTCATAAAAACCTATGGATCCGCAAAAATCCTTCAGATCGAGTGTCACTACCCTGGGTCTAACCTTCAAACACATTCTCCCACCCCAGGCAGGTAAACTTAGCCTGAATTTTAAAGAACTATGGGTTATTTGAGATTTCAGGGGAACCAAAGATCTCAACAACGGGTGCACGAAAATTGGAAAGACAAAACCTACCATTGTGTTGGTTTTCCAACTCATGGTAAATTTGACGGCAGTGTTCGTAAATGATAGGCACCATGTCTACATTTTCCTCCTGGGAAAAGATTTGGAGCTCACTGCCCATTCTCACTACACCCCACACCCTGTGTGGCTCAACGCACTCCGCTTCCATTTCCCCTCGCACTCCCACGAGATTCCAGCACCTCACCAACGCGGCCACCCGCCCTCTTCCTCTCCCCCCCTCCGGACCTCTTCCCTCCTCCCTGTTCTTTCGTCCTCCACAACACCGTCATCCCCACCCCCTCGCCTCTGCATCCGACTCATAAGACCTCCACCAAGTGTTGCCCCACACCCTCTACCTGCACCCGGACTCCATCCCCCACATTTAATTCCTCGCCGCATATTTCCCCCCTCCCATCCCCGCCCCCTCCTCCACCCTTCTTCCCTCTCCCTTCCTCTCTCTCACCCAGCCTCGCCACTCAACCAAATCAACCCCACTCCACTCGCCACCGCCCCGTTGGACCCAGGCATTATACCCTGGACCATCCTCGCCGACCAGTGGAAACCACTAGCTCCGGAGCCGACGTGGACATTACTACGAGTGCAGCCTTCCTGCCCTTAGCTTCTTCTCTCGCCGTTCCCCAGCGCGGACCGCTTCCCATCCACTCCTTCACCCTCTCTCGTTCCTCACGCAGTCCCTCCACTTCGCGGTGCGTGACCCTGATCACCTCTCGCACGTCCCTCTCAATCCCTTCCCTCCTAACCCCTGATCCCTTCGTTTCCTAATTAGAGGAACGCGCATACGTTTCTCATTCCCTATCACGCGATCCCTCGCGCCCTTCTACCTCCCCGAACAGCAATCGGGTCACACCTCTGGACGCGGGCGACAAAATCCGGAGAGGCGACGTCGACGGCGGCGGCCTATTCCGTATTCAGCGCACCGCCCATCGTCTGACCCTTTTTTTCCCTTCCTCCACGCGCCGCCTCCCCACCTTACTCTCTCCTTCGACTCATCTTTCGCTGCCCGCACATTCGCGAAGACAAACGCGCACTCCCCGCGCCCACCCGCCCCCGAGGAAGGCGCACGACGAGCGGAGGCAGAAGCGGTGGCACATCCGGTGCAGAACCACGGGCGCTGTCGCGCCGACACCACGTCCTCCGACGGCGTCGCCTCGTGTCGAGTGAAGGAGTTTTCTCTCCCTCTCTCTCCCCAGACCGTCCGCCGTGCCAACTCTTTCGGTGGGACCCGATTGGGGAGGAAATAAAAAATAAACGGTATCCGCGTGCAAAACAAAACTCGAGAACAAATCCCTCGCGTATAAGGGAGAGGAGACCCGAACAGGACTACCTCATCGTCGCTGCTGGATCCGACGCCGATACTCGAAAGGGACCGTTCAAGAGTGTGGTGCTACCGTCCCCTCTCCATCCGTCAAATCTTCGAGACCCCCCCACCTGGTCGATCCCTTCGCGGGACCGTTTTCTCCGTCGGACAAGAAGGAAGAACCTCTTACTCCGGCGGACGAAAGAGAAAGAGCGGAGGGATAGAAATTACTCTGTTGAGGGAGCCAAGCGGACTGCACAGCTGGACGCGCCGGAGGTAAGGAAAGGGATGATTTGTCGACGCGGGAGAGAGGCGCGCGACAAGGGAGGAAGGAGTGACGGACCCCGGGGGACGCGCCCGGAGAGACGGCGCTGATGCTCCCCCCCCGGCGAACGTCAACAGATTTTACCTCCCCTCAAGGCGTTCCCTCTCTCCGTCCTCAGTCTCTCATCGAAATGCCACGGGCACGAACGCACAATGAGCCCACCTAATGGGTTATCCGGGAGAGCGGAGGTGTCTCCGCGGGTTGGTCGGATGGGATTCAAATTAATAAGGAGACGAAGAGGTTTTGGAGTGACAGATTGAATCGCTGGCGTGGGAAGGAGGTGGACAGAAATGTGAGTGGATGATCGCATGGTCTCTGGGGTTTGAAGTATTTATGCACCTCTGATGGCATAGGTAGTGGCGTGTTTTCCTTCTGCGTGTACTTAAGTTAGTTGTCAGCATCAGGAAATAACATTAACGACTACATTTGGAGCTACGGCATTGAAGGAGAGCTATCCTTGAAAATATGCTTTAATTTCAATATACGGGTTGAATTTCAGTTCCTCGTACAAATAGGATTATTATAGAATAAGATGACAGCAATTGATTAATAACCGAAATGTAGTGACTGCTCTTTTCCTTTATTCCGTATACATACATATATATATATATATATATAGAGTCGAACGAAATTTCACCAACATGACAAAAAAAAACGTTTTGTGCCACTAGAATGTAACACACCAAACAATAATGAAGCGCGAAAGAAAACGGATCCATTTTTTTATTTTCGGTGGTTCCAGCCACCTTCCTCAACTTGAGATGTACGATAAGCACTTTCTTACCCTAAGGGAAGTGGCAGGGACTACCGAAAATTCAAAAAACTTAAGTCATTCAGTACAATTTATCGCCTCTTGCCAGAATATCTCCTCTTCAATAGGAAAATAATAAACCAATTATTTGACAAACTGGGTTCCTGTTGAAAAATATTACTTTTGCCATACATGAAATAGGAAAACAAATATACTTAATATTAGCTTATTCTTTAAAATTACTAAGAAAAAAATCTGCTTGCCGTTCGTGGCGAACCTTCAATACAGAAATCTCAGCAAAACCCTCAGGACTCACAATTTTGAACAAATGGGAAGACATTTGTTACAGGGTGCTTCGCATGCCCGATTATGGCACTGATCCCAATTCTCCTAAAGTTTTCATACCAAAATCCATCATGTAAATGATGCTAATTAATTGCATATTATTCTCTGCGTAAACAAAATCAGGAAATAATGGGAAATTTTAGTCTAATTCATCTTATGAAATACAGTTGAACATACATTATTATCAAGGCCAATCACTCGCATTGCATTAGTACTGAAAGCGTAAAGAAAAATATTCACCGGTAATGAAGCCAGTATCTAGTTTAACGCAACATTAAGAATCACATAAGCTAGTCCGACAAACAACTGCTTAAGGTCGTAAATTTGTTCGAAACTAGCAAACAAAACTGTTGGTTGCAGCGATCAATGCCTTTCAAGGTCACCACTGAACCTGTTACCGAATGGCGAGACCATTTCCAGCCTCCGTGGTGGTAGGTATCACGCGTTTCGTACCGCAATCACGTATATATACTGGGATTCACTTGCGATTTCACGACAAGACCTACTTAACCCGCGTAACAAAGATTTTTATTAGCTCAGACGTAGGTCAACCTCAAGGATAAGAGATGGTGTCGCAAATGCGCATAATAAACGACATTTTTGGATTGGGAAGGTATACTTTGATTTTCTACCAAACCTCATTTCAAATGCCAAACGAATGGTGAGTGAGAATCATTTCTGTTTGGCAGCAGTTCTCATGGTTTCAGCAATCGGTTTTAACTTGAATTCTTGAGTTTGCATGCTACAGGGCACAGTTCAAAGTGAGCCTTACTATCCCACCCTTAAGACCGTCTTTCTCCTCGGCTATGACGATATAACGTCATAGAAATGGCGATATATGGCATTTGGAGATATTGCTCCAGAGGAAATGAATCGATGTCATAAGTATGACAAATTTTATTAAGAAAAATATTTTTCCTCTGTAATTTCACGAGGTCTGTAATTTAGCTTGAATCTGCTATCTAGCTAAATGTTAACAAGGAGGAAGAGTTCAAATTCACAAAATTAAATAGTATTTCAATTACAAGTATTCACAGTATTCTACCCATACTTATATATTCTCCCCTTTTTTAGGAAATCAACCAAATATCAATTTGAAAGCCTATTTCTTTGTATTATTCTTACATAAATGCATTTAGTTATAAAATTATTTTATTTCGAGCACACATTAATTTAGTTTTACTGCTTATTAGAAATCTTCTCATGATCTCTGGCTAAGGTTTTGGGAGAAATTAATTGGTGAACAACCTGGAAGGGTCCAATACGTAATGTTAACCGTAAAAACATTAAATTTTTCTACCTGATTGCTTGTTGTGAATGAAAGTTTTTGATAAAGCCTATTTAAAGTTTTGTAACAATAACTAAAGGAAAAGCAATGGAGCAACAAAAGAGATATTTGTTCTGCGAACTCGATTTATTTGAATGGCACATTAAGATAAAACTAGTACCATATGCAAGTCTTTTGAACATTAAAACCTTTTACACTCAAAATTTTTCTCTGTTCGACATGATAGTATAGCACTTCTCTGAACTAACAATATATTGAAATTTTAATAATAATTGTTTAAGACTATATGAACTTCAAGTTACACGGGTGAATTCTTCGGATGGCAAAATTAATTCAGTTTGAAATTGGCTTTAACCTCGTGGACTGTGGCGCCTCGCGCACGACTACGAATGCCTGTGACATTGTATGTACGGTATTTCGTCATAACATCTTGTTCCTTTAAAGCTCCCAAAATTTCAGAGTGTAAGAGGACGTCTCGGTAGCTTAAATGGTTAAAGCACTCGGCCGGATATCGAGGGATCCGGGTTCGAATCCCGGTCAAGGCGAATGATTTTTACTCTCTGAAATTGTTGCATTACAAAACACTTTCATTTTCAGACCACATCAAACTGCATTATAATTTACCTTCATTGAAAATTAAAATGGGAGAGAATCCAGAACCGCCTCCAGACCTCTATTTGTATTTCATTGAATGTAAAAGGTCATGCTTAATTGCTTGTAGAATATATTTGTGCAACTCATAAACATACGAGCATAGAAGTGGATTAAATAAAACTGGGTAATGGGTTATTTCTGGTAAATTTAAAAGTATAAAAACTAAAAATGAATCGCACTTCGTGATTAACGATTAGAAAATGTGCATTTCACGAAGATACAACCACCTAAATTATTACAGCCTACAATTATTTAGGCAGCAGTCAGACTGGGCTCATTATTTCACTCGAAAATGGGGCTGTTCAAAAATCTGGGCGAGACATAAGTGATCATGCGTGAATCCAATACGAAAAAAAAATATTTGCGTGCTTGACATTTTCCGCTGCTTTCTTCTAGGGTAAGGCGAGGCAAACGAGGGCAAGGGATGTTTATTTTTCTTTCGGAACCACTGTGTTTGAAGGCCGAAATGAACCTCAGGAGGGGTTCTAGCGAGGGAAACAATACACGGGCGAAGGTCCCGAAACTTCATACCCCCTGAGGGAGCCTCTTCTGTCTCCGGGTTTAGCGAGATGGACCCGGAGGCTGCGAAGTCGTCGACCTGAAGGAATCTTTAAGAGCTGCTGACCTTGTCAGACGAGCGAAAAGGACTTTCTCGTTCTCTCTTTCTCTCATCTTCCTCTCTCTCTCTCTCTCTCTCTCTCTCTCTCTCTCTCTCTCTGCTTCCCTGACTTGCCCAACCCGATTCCTCCTCCCACTTCTGCCCAGCCTCTCCCAGGGAGAGGATCTCTCGACTCATCTGATACTATTCTCCCTCATTTCCCATTTCCCGTCGCCACAATTTCTTTCAGGTGTGCCTAGGTTCTCACCGACGTTTAAAATCGTGATCGCCTCTGCCATTATATCTCTTAGAAAGTGTACGCGCTCGTGAGGCCTAGCTTTCCTCTCCCAAATCTTCTAACTGAATTGGATCGACAACGATGAGTCTCGTTCTTCACCTTACGTCATTCAACGGTGTCGAAACACTTTCTCGGAAATGAAAAATGTTTGCGCCAATACTTTCGTCCTTTCATTCACTTATTCAATACGTTTTCAACTTCGTCGAAGCAGGTTTGTTCTCTCTTGTCTGCTGCACGACGCAGCGATTTCGTCGAGTTTACTTTTTAATTCATTAGGTATTGCACGCCCCAAAGGCGTGGCCATCATATTCAATTCCTTATTTTTTAAATATTCACACTGCAGGGCACTCGCATGAGAGGTGTGTGAGATGTGGAATGCTACTTAACGTGGACACCCGAGGACCTCCCCACCCCTCTTATACGCACACCGTTGCAGTTAGTCACCACTGACGGCTCACTAAGGAATCAAAAACCTTCCATGCTATCATTTTTAACAAAATATTTTTTCAATCTTCAAATTACTTTTTCAATTCTTGCGAGTGTTTTTCGCGAATTTGGGCTGAAGGAATAATTTGCGTAATACCGTGCAGTTTCAGTGATGAATCAAGACAATGGGAGTCGGGATAACACAACGGGAATATGGGATTTCTCTGATACAAGTTCGTCAGGATCGCTTTTATGAACATTCCGCTGACATAATAGCACGTTCTTAGCGGGCCTTTTTTTCTCTTCAGCCGTCAACTTCCTTTTGGGGGCCATTATTAGCCCTCAATCTTCTATCATCCTAATTCCTAAGTCAGTGTTGATATTTGCAGAGGTGGTTCTCGGGTTAGGCTGCGTGAGAGACATTTTTGTCTCAACGTTTCTCTCCCGTTGCAGGGAGCGTCTTCAGGAGCGAAGTGTCGCGCCTGAAGACGCTCCCTGCAACGGGAGAGAAAATTGAGCCAAAAATGTCTCTCACGCAGTCTAACCTGAGAACCACCTCCGCATGTCTCAACAGCTGCGAAAGCTTCCGATCTACGAATGTTGACATTTGCCTTTCTGGGATCGGGATAGTGCGGTGGTTAAAGTACGGGCTTCCCACTCAGAGGGTGCGGGTTCAAAGAGATACCAGATACTTTTCAGTGGTATCCCGATCCCTGCTTGTGGTTAGCACTCATGTTAGTACGTCGTCCGTCGGATGGGGCGTTTAAGTGTGGCGCCTTTCGTTAAGAGTAGGCTAATGCCGGGTTTCTCTCCACACTTCTTCCTTTCTCATCCATCTCTAATGGCGCAAATGACCTTAGCTGTCGGTCTCCTCCCCTAAAAACCACAATTAATCCTAAAACATTTGGCTTCCTCCCATCTTACTGCGCCTTCTGTGAAGTCAGTCACAGTTATACTTCCCAGATTAATTTACTTGCTTTAACTCTCGTACGCGTTCACCCTTTGCCATGACGTCTTCCAATTTTCCATTCATCTTGCCTTCTTCTTCGCAGTTAGCCCATTTTTTCTATTTTTTCTCCTTGTCTTCCTCTTATTTACTATCTTGAGGAACTGGGCCGTCGGAGGAACGCCGGCTTCACTTTCTTCTGCATCTCAGAGAGCGAGTTAACTCTCTGCCTCAAGGGATGTGGAGAGGCCACAAAAAAGGTGTAAGAATGGGAGCGACAGTGCATGCCTCCACTGCTTCTTCAAGGCCACGGAGGAGACCACCGCGAAAATTAAACGGGATGAAGGTAGCAGGTAATATTTGCGAGTTATTGAGACGATATGAGCGCTCCTCCTGACTGGAAAGTCGCTGAGGAACGCAATTATTTAGGTCCGGCCATTTACATGATGAATTATTTTCCTTCAGGACACTTGGGCGAGCGAGTGAATAATTATGCTAATGTAGAATGAAATTTTTCACCTATATCATCTTTTACCCTTCTTTTTGATAAAACCTCAGAGCTAAATGCATCACTTACCGCATTATGGACCAAAAACTACAGTAATCAAGCCATAGTTAGTGAACCCGTTCAAAGATTGAGGGTAGAGTTCATCTCGTACTTATCCTTGTGGTGGGTGAAATTCACACGTCAGAGTTTTAAAGGAGATAGGAGTGATGGGGATGACTGCGGTTTTCGAGGGGGATATGGCACCTGAAAAATGATAATATGTGGACTAGCTGGAGTTTGGAGTGGACTCGGGTCTTCTGGTCTACTCTTTTCCATGTTGTGAGCTGCATAAAATATTGTGTGAATTCCTCGATTATGACGCCATCCTGATAATGGTGCCTAAAGTTACCCTTCACACTTTCCGTTCTTTCTAAAGTGCAGCAACCTTTGAGATTCAACCCTCGACAAGTTGTACTAAGGTTGAGTAACAAATATACATTATTTACTCTCTGCCACGACCCAATGACTCCTGGAATTCCTTAAATTTGTAAGAAAGTGTATGACATAAAATAATAACTGCAATACGTAATATACCAGCGGATACACATAATTCATTTCAAGTGCTATAGCACTGGGTTTTTCTAGAGATCATAATTGATAAGTCCATCTAAAATTTCTTCGGCTTCCTCATAACCGCCTATTTATTCATTGTTCCTTGCTAGAAGTCCAAGAGAAGGTCTTTTAGGGAACGTCACAGTAACCATAGTTCTCATCGTGTTAGGTATCAACAGAGAAGCGTCACTTGCGCCAATAGTGACCTGCACTCAGTGCACGAAGGGAATCCCAATTACTTCGCACTATCGTAAACCGTTACATTTATTTCCGTCTGCCCTCCTTCTCCGCTCTCCCTTTCAATAATAGTTCACTTGCCATTGAGCCACAGCTAGTGTTTTTATAATACAGACAACGTATTTCCTTACAGACTTTTTAAGAGAATGAAGATCAATAGAAATTATCATCGTTAATCGGTGATTTGTTCGAACTTCCCAGGGGTTACATGATTAAGTAGTGAGTACATAAATATTCACTCGATCCAAAAGAGTTGTGAAAAATATTGCTTATTTATGTAATCGAGATGAAATAGAAGACTCATGGATTGGATATAAAATACTTTCTCAAAACTTCACTTATGTCACTAGAATTAGGTTGTCCATCCATTTCGTTTCATTAAAAAATGCCGCAGGCATTAAAACTATGTGATACGATTTCACTAATCATAACTCTCCAAATTTTATACCATTTGCTACTATAGACGGTGTAGCATAATTAGCTCATGTGATGTTTTTGAGTGTGACAATTGCATTTGATTGCGCCCACTTTTCTGAAAATTCTCGTCTCCCAATCGTTCCAAATTGACGAAACAAACTTCTCCGAGGCGATTTTCTGTTGCTAAGAACATGTTGCCATAGAAATAACAAGAAAATCTATAGGACCTAGGATGTTGCTTTAGATGCTGATAGGAAAAAAAATGTGCACATGCAGGCAGGCTCTGAGCTGGAACAGGTCGAGAATAAATTGAGCGGACTGTTCAAAGGTAAACAAAAAGGCATAAAGGCCCTCTCACCAGAAAAGGCGTATCAATTTTCCTTCAGAAGCTTCGAGTGGAATTCCGCCCCATTCTGCGATTCAAATGCGATGATAACACACTGAAAAACTAAACGATGGAAGACAAAAACTGAACAGGAGTTAAGTTACCGACCATGGAGGCGCTGAGGAAGGGCACATAATCCATTCTCCACAGCTACATACCGTTGGATCAAGCTTCCTGAGTAGCTAATTCTGCATGCTTCGTTCAATACCGGCGATTAATTTATGAGCGCCCGGTAATTAAAACCTTAAGTTAAATACCCAGAAAATACGGAGACAGAAACGCATCGGATGCAAAGTTCCAATTAAACATTACGTGTGCTGCATAGTCTTCAATTACTCGGAGAATGATACACATGATCGTTTTTAAATGAAGTATCTGGCAGTCTTTATGAATAATGACATTCGTTTTTCCTCTTATAAATGTTCACGCCGAGTGTGTACGACGTTGATTCACAGAGTCGGTTAAAAGAAGCCGATTTATAGGGTGTGCGGTCCACTTCTTCCTGTACGTTCATAAATCATCTTGCATTAGAAGCCACGCGAAACCGTCCCATTGTTAATTTATCCATTTGGAAAAGGTCAATTAATCGAAAACGCTACATGATCAATATATAAACTCATTTTTGGTCCTGGATTTGAAATCGTTTTCCTAGAAATTAAGTCGCAGGTCTAAGGGTTCACTAATGTGGGTTTTTTTCAAACTAAATGACTCAATGGAAAACACACCCATTCCTTGAAGAAAAGGTACCACGACTGAGGTAAAAATTTCTCATGGAGGGAGCTTATTTACTTCTGAGAAACCACGCGCATTAACCCTGCAATTTAAAAAAAAACAAAGAACTATTTTCATTAAAAAAATAGACCAAACGAGGTAACACTCATGTGGAAAGCATGGTTACTGTTCAAAGCTTCGCCGTTAAAAAAAGTTTACTTGGACGAAGTAACAAGGCGAGGTGGGAGAGAAAGAGGTATCACTGTAGGCGGGTGGCGGGGAGGCGTTTGGCTGGTTGTTTCGGGGGGGAAGAGGAGGGGGATGTGAGGGAGAGGTGGAGAGGAGTCGCCGGGACGCGGGCAATGGCCTGCCGTTGCGGCCCTTCTTTCGGAAGCGCGTGCTCTTCCGGGGATACGGGAGGGAGGGCGGGTCGAGCAGGAGGGGCTGGATGGGCGAAAACTCACGTGGTCTCACGGGTAAATGGCATGCGGAAGGACAATCGCGGCGGACGTGTAAATGAACGGTGTTGTGGGACGAGGAGGACGGGAGGGAAGATTGGATGGGGTTGAGGGAGGAAGAAGAGTAGGAGACAGAGAGATAAAGGTTTCCGAGGATACAGTGTTCGTGACTGTCGAATTTAATTATCTACCTAACATGGAGAAAAAATATATTGGCCCTTTCACGGGGTCAGTCATCTCACCCAAGAGAATACCCATGCTTTGAAAAGGGGTCAGTATTTTTTAAGTAGGTACTTCGTATTTGTTCAGTAAGGAAATGGTATACGCACGCAAATACGACATTTAATATGATTTAATTGTCTTTTCTAACGAATGAGAGGATTCGCAAGACATTTCAGAGGCTGGAAAAATAATTAATAATTTCCACTCTGCGCTGAAATAATAGCACAGCAATAATGGTGAATGCGACACATGAACTGATTGAAAGCTCGATACAATTTTCCAGTTGTGGAAAAAAGAGATACAGGATATCGAGAGATTCAATGACTATCATGCATTCATGTTACGCTTGAGATTAATAAGGGGGAAACAATTACGCACAGCGAAGGGTTCATGTATGTAGCTTTTTACCTGGAATTATGACATTTGTTTTAACTACGAATTTTATGCTCTTGTACGGTGTTTATTTTTAAAATTCTTTATACTTTGAATGTGCTTATTGGAGGGACATGGTAGCCCCTATAATGTTTAATCTTATTCTCTCGGTATAAAAGAGTGCATTCATGATTAGGTGTAATGTTTTAATCCTTAAAAATGACGTGTTTGCTCTGTTTTTTATGTTTTCCTGCTCTGTTGATATAAAAGCTCGATAAAAACAGTAATCACAAAAAAATCGTTTTCTAGTACCAATGAATAGAGTGAAATCTATATTCAAATTAAGGAATGAAAATTCAATTAATCTCTATTGAAAAGAAAACTGCTATTTTTCAAGCATTTAATCGGTTGAATTTTTTTCTTATCATGACATTAAAAACGGCAGAGCATGAAATATCTTTTAACTGGGAACATTTTCGGAGGATTTCGAATGTCATTTGAAAATAAAAACCTTGTAAGACTAAAATAATACGCTTTTAAGAACATATCAGGATATCAAGGATGAAATATTATGAAACTGGAATTTTTGTGAATCACTCTGAATCTCTTGCCCAACTTAAGGTTTGACCACGAATATTGGCATATCGGAAGCCGCTTTTACACTCACATTTGGAATTGGCGACAAGAAATAAGCCACCTGGACCTAAATGTCTCACCAGAGACTTCTACGCTTGAGCAATCACTTTTCCTTAATCTTAGCTCTATTCAATGAGACGTACAGTTTCGCCCCCTCCCCACTACCGAATCCCATCCCCTCTCTCCCCTTCGGAAGGTCGAAACACAAAGGAGAGAGAAAAAGATTGGTCACGCCTTCCACCGGCGGCGGCGGCGGCGGCGCGGATCTTGCCTCCGCCCTCTTCGTCGAACTAACAGCGCCCCCACCCCCTCCCCCGCCAACTGACATCACACGAATTAGCATTTTCCCTTTTTACACGTTTGTCTCCGCGGGCATTCTGTGATTCCACACTCGTTTTCGTTCCCCAAGACCTATTATTGCGTACTTATTGCTTCCTTCGCTCGCCTCTGTCCTTCGATACGTCCCACTTGGAAGAAGGCACGGCGAAACGGCACCGGCATTCCCGTCCGCCACCGCCTCCCACACAGGCCCATCCTTCGCCGATGGGACTCACGTACCGGGTCTAACCGCGGCGAACCCCGCTTTTCCTCACCTCCCTCCTTCGGGCGTACCACAAACCACGTAACCATCTCGAATTATTTTTTTTACCCTAAAACCTCCTTCCACGCATACGCATGACCCACTCTCACCATAAACATTCGATTCACTCCTCTGCAAGGGAATGGGTGTGGGGAGAGAAGCCACACGCGGTGGCAGGAAATTCCGAAAGTGATTTCGGTGACCTCCGAAGAAAAAGGTGCTTTTTTTTAGATGAAAGGGTGGTGCCCGGAAATGTTTTGTTTGATTTTTCCGGGAGGAAAAAAATGAGAGGTACCAACAGGAAGCTCAGGAATTTGATTATCAAAGGTTCATCGCCTCTTTTTGGCCAATTTCTTTAGACATACGAGGTGTGGGCAGTGTCTTATGGTACCACCCTCGGTGTGGTCAGTGTCTCGTACCTTAAAGAACTCATTTCAAAACCATCAATAGTCATCAATTTGATTTTTCTAAAGGACGGGTACTGTTTTCCTCTAAACTTAAGCATGGCAATTCTCGGGAATAAGGTTTTCATTTACCAATTCGTGTTTTGTGTTCCTTTGTTTGCTTGCACATGCCAGACGTTGCATGCCTGAGGGTCGGTACACTATGGTCGCAGACGGGCCCATCAATTAGGCCACTTCTAATTCTTCGCTGTTTATCTCGGTGTTGGCTCATTATGCCGTAACTTAAGATGGATGTAAAACATGGCAGATTTTTCACTGTAATTGATTTGAAATACAAATACTTATTATTTTATAAATTTCATAACACATTTGTTGGTAATATGTGATTCAATTATATCATATTAAAGAAAGATCCTAAAAAAGAAAACAAAAGTTTGGAAAAATTGCGGCGCACATATGGACATGTGAACAAAAAATACATAAAAAACAAAAAGAATTAAGAAATAAAATATTGTTTAAAAACCAAAGTTGTCATTCCGAACGTCGATTTGAAAGGAAAGGGTGGAAATCACCCAATAGACCCCCAAAGGCGAGTGACACAAAATCAAACATCAGGATAGGGGGTAATTCCTCTCCCTGTGTCCCCTGTGGTTTCCCACAAAGATCTGGTGGAATCCGAAAAATCACACAACTTGAATGAAGCTTAGGGTGCCCAAAGGCGTCCCCGGAAATGGAACCCGGGCTCTTCGACCAGCAGTTAAACTCTGTTTAACAGCAGCAGCTTCGGATTACCACGTTCCGAAATTGTTTAAATATTTTTTTGAAGATGCAGCTAGGCTAATTATGTTTTATATGTACGAGCCACAATATGTATGCCACAATCCTCAAAGATGAGTGTGTCATTTATTCCATCTTCATTTTATTATCATTTTTTCATCTTTACTTTTTACATTTTTCTCCGTCCATGAGAATGGGCATCGGGTGAATAAACCCACACATATTATTTATTGTATTATTGATCATTCTTGTTTTTTGATTTGAAAATCTCGCTCATTAACTGCCCTGTTTTTCTACTTCATCTTTACTTACACTTGAGAGGTACACCAGTCATTTAAACTTTTCATAATTATTCCCTCGATGCAAAAAACCGACCCCGTAAACTGAATGCGTGGACTGCCCTCTCACCGAAGCAGTCCCTACGCTTGGACCCGATGATATACTAGTTAATTAAGTGACCCGCTCGCTCGAGATTCAAATGTCTACTCATAGTTCCTATCTACAATTCTCTTTCTCAATCCAGTCGTGGCTTGCTTGAAATAAAGGTCCGTGGGTTGACGCAAGCGTCCTTCAACCCCCCCCACAATCTCTCATTTGCATAAACTAAAATCAATCTCACACGCCATGATTTTCCTAATGAGGAAACCACTCGGTCTTTTTTTTCAAATGAATTTAATATTAGTGCACCATCAGATCAAATGAGAATGTTCACACATTTGTTTTCGCCGTTTTAATTTTGTGTTTTCAACAGATACAAAGCGTAGTAAAAGTGGTGCCGTCAAGATGTAATAGTTCACTTTGTCACGATACGCTTGATGATGTGGAATACCCCTTCGCGGTTTTTGAGGAAAGAAAGATTCAGACACACGGCACGATTTACTATGAATAGCCAGTAACTAAATCAGCCTCGCGCCCTGAAAACGGGAAGTATGCCACAGAGATTTTGACAATCGAATCCCCGCACACCTAAGATAAACTCGCTTATGAGGGCTTTCCATCCCCTCAATCGTATTTATATATTTTCAGACATATTCGCATTTGGGAAAAACAATAGGTACTACGCCTAAGGCCTTACTATTATTAAATTAATCTTAGTATTAGTAAAATTAATAGTTGATGTGTCAGTCTGATGGCCATTTGGACTCTACTCCTCCTCTCTCTTCGGATGGGTACTTTTGAAACTGCGAATACCACAAGAATTACATCTCGATGAGACATGGACGCCGAAATCATGACACCAAGGTTAAAAGAATGCAGCCATTAAGATTAGTTAAGGATTAAGAGTGCGACACAATCTAGGTATAGTGTCTACACCATTTGTTGCATTGCTATCCATACGTTAGGCTTCCGTATTGTTGTTAAAGTAGTCCAGAGCTGAAATTTAAAATGTAGAAGTCCACCTTGTATAGGGGTAAATAATTCAGCTAAAATTCAGCTATCTATATATCGGTCTATTTCAAGTAAAGACAGTCGTTACCCTCGAGACTATATTTTTTACATTTTGGCTGTCTTCTTCAACTCTCATCTTAACAAATAAGAAACTGCGACAAAATTCTTTTGTGCAAAAATAATGCGGACGCTACTGTTGAAGATAATATGTAGCTAAAGGCTATATGCAATCATAACGAGCCATTTCATTAAAAGATATCTTATTTCAACTTTATATTTCTTTGAGTAATTTTTATACTATAAATCCAATTTATAGTATATAAATAGAGCGTTCCATTGTATTCATTCAGGAAGTATTATACTATTTCAAAATTCTTCCTCCATAGATTATTTTCGAAGAGAAAAAGTCCCAAATGGTCCTAAGCCCCAAGCTTGAAATGTTTGTGAATACCGAAGGATTCCCTCCTTATAGCTTTGACCATATGTCCTAATTTATCTATTGTGCTCAATATATAGAAGTCGCAACAAATTTCTCAATTGAAAGGCGTTCAATTTGCATAGAGAATTGCATTGACATATTGACATTCTTGTGTAATCCAACGCCATTTCACCATAACAGTCTAACTCCCGCATAGCTAAGACATTGCGCATTGCTGTTGGCTCATTCTTTCACAAGCAAGAGATCTTGCTCAGGATTTCTACGTGAATAAGGTATTAATTAAATCAATGACCTCTCTATTTACACTTTTGACTATCATCCAAGATTTTGCATCATTAGAGCATTCCGAAAAAAATTAATTTACCAATCTTTGTATCTATAGCTGAATGACTTTTTTCAAATGATTTATTTATGTCGAAGAAAAACTCATTATTGAATCTTAGCAAAAACTTCCCTTTCAGAATAGGTGTACTTTGTATCTCAACCAAAAGACAATGTGTTAAAAATAATAGACCTATAATAATGCATATTAATTTTGTGATTAATGAATGCAGAGTGCAGTGAAAGAAACATTAATACGGAGAGAAATACATGAAAATAAAATTAAACACTCAAGCATAGCATAAAGATACCATTTATTCAGCAATATACTTTACTCCCACTCATTCCCATTCATTAACTTTCACGGGTAAAATAACGAACAATTACAACAAACTTCTCCAAAGTCGTGGATATTATGAAAAATCTAGTACCGAATACCGAATTGGGTTTTTTTGCGAAATGCTTTGGTAGGTTCTATCAAGGAAAACACAAACATAGTCAATCGTTATAATAATCCCAATAGGAATTGTAACAGTTGAGTCATTTCTACTATAAATTACTGCCACTACTTAGCAATTAAGCTCGAAGGGGATGACAGAATGCGATTGAACACTCGAACAATAAAGGACAATATCCCAAGCTGGGCCCCACATAGTTTTAACACTCCCGCCTTAATTGGGAAAATCATCATCAGTTCTCATTTCTCTGCCTGCCATTGATAACCTCACCCCCATTATCTTAGCGCACTTAGGTATCATTCAGCCTCATTTGTTTCCATGAAGAAGATTCACCTTCTAGTTTTTTTGCTCGCTGTCTGAATACTTGAATTATTTCTCTGTACGTATATCTCTTTCCAGTTTACACTTACATCCCCTCGGAGGTAAGGAATTGTTTATGACGTCTCGAAGAAGTTCAATGTCTTCAAATCTTTGATCGTGAGATTTAATAAGATGTTAAAACGAATAATATTAAGCCCCATTTAACTTTAATAAATATGTCAAATGGCTGCTTTATAAATGACGGCATATGGGGCTTTAGGGACGGTTTATCATGCAGCGGTGATTGAGGTTTTTAGATACAAGATGCAACGACAGAAACCATATTTTACCATTAAGTTCAACAAATGTAGCGCGATGATTGAGCACCCACGTTGGAGGGGGGATCTGAACCAGATCAATTGACAAATGCATTTTCTGCCCGACGACTTGGCGGTTTTTCTCTCTCATCGTCTTCTTCCTTATTCTTTTCTCGTCTATTCCATTATTTCATATGGAAGTCTGTCTAACATTATTCTCATATGACTGCTAAAAGACAGTGGCGACTTGATACCTCTAGATGGTATTTCATGAAAGCACGTGAATCGATCGATTTTCAATGTTACTGGCATCTTGAAATTGTATTTTGTAACTTACGTGCATCGGCAATGACAAACGTCAAACATTGTTAAATTTTAATATTTTAAATTTATAAACAAAAATGCGTAGCAGAATAAAAAACAAGGACAATGAAATAGTAAATAGGCTCTATCAATCTTGTTTTCTTGATCATCTTCATTCAATGCGTGCGATGAAAAATATTTTTATGAAGGCTCCCAACAGAACGAAGGTTTACTACCAATCCTGGAACAACACGTCAATTTCAATATAGTTATCTCCAATAGTCCGGTGACCCGGCACCTTCTGTATGGGTGGAATTCCACTGACACCAAACTCTTTCCGCGCATCCCAAGCATTATTCATGAGAGGAAATCGTACGGATTGAGTGGGTGGGTGAATGGGCGACCGTTAACAGCGTGGGATTAGAGTCAGTGGTGTATCCGCCGTAGCTCTATGGGGGTCAGCAACAAAGATTCTTCGCAACCTTAATCAGCCACGAGCGCCTAATAACTCGTGGGTATATATCACTGCTACTAAAAATATTCACCTCTTCATGGAGGACATAATTAATTTTTGTTCAAAGTTTACTCCGTAATAACCAATCCATATTAACGCTTTCCAGGTGAAACATATAAACAAAAAGCTGAGATGCCTTGGAAAAGCATTTTTTAGGCGATTTGCAACTCTAATCAAGAGGAAAAATAATAAGGATTTATTCACCGACCAATAGTGGATCAGGAATAAGATTATTTTATCACGAAACTAAATGTTGAATTTTGACAATATTTTCTGATTATTTCCATTTATTTTTTTGAATACGTAAAGAAATAAAAATTAACTATCACATGTGATTTTTTAATTTTAGATGATTAGGGGGTTTTAGTCTTCATTACCCCTGCAAAACCATAGGTATTGTTTAACAGGATATTAAAATATAGTAAAAATTGTGTTAATTATATAAATATAGATTATATTATAAAAAACTTCATCAACAACATAATTATATGGCTCCCACTGCTACCATACCTCTTCCCACGCAGCATTTCGCAAGCCACTTAGTCCCGAAGCAGACGTGTCTGTTGAGAAATACCGTTACCCGAAATTGCGTCGTTATAAGGTCTTTGCTTCCACTAGAATTAATTCCATTCAGCGCGAAAACAATTCTGGAATACCAGAACTGTTTTCTTTTTCCATTTGTTGACTTCATCATTCACGAAAATACGGACGTGCTCCTTGGACGACAGCTTAGTCCACCTGAGGACCGAATTTTGTGGAACGTTCTTGCGGGTGCTTCACTTCAGGGACGGCGAGCCTTTTCGTTTAAAGAACTCAGATGAAAGATTTCGAATTAGAAGTTTCTTTGTCATTCATGTTTCACTGTAAATTGGCAATTGCTTCTCTGTGTGGCCCAATATTCTTTAAAAAATAATCTAAAATAAATAGGCTCTCATCTATCTTCATGAGAAGTTTAGGGAAGTGAAAGAAAGCATCAAACTGCAACGCTGGCTCCCTGTCCCGGAATGTGTACATAAAATTGTGACAGTGATCACGTATCGGTAAAAATTAAGAGTGGAAGAACAAAATTGGATTTCTGAGTCAAAAAATTGTTCGTACATAAAAAAATTAATCCACTCCGCAAAGTCTCGAATATGTTCATAAAATTGTGTAACTTAGTAACAAAAAGCGTATCAGTGGCCCAAAACGTAATGCCCGATGAACGTAAGGTTTTAGGTATTTCCTATGAGCTAATGAACGGTATCTTGCGCCACTTGGAGAGACTAAATAAGCACAAAAGTCACTTAGTTTTCAACAAACTTATATTTTTGTACGGCCCGAGTTTTGTTGCGAAGCAATATCATTCAGACACCTGATGCTATTGCATCACAACGAAACCCGGGTGGTACAAAAATAAAAAGTTTTGGAAAACCAAGTGACTTACGTGCATATTTCCTATAATCTAGTCGAAAGTTAAGTCGACACCTGCTACTTCAGAGAAACTATATTGTACGCTGAGGCATGGAATGAAATCTGTTGAACGTGCACTATATCTTCTATAATTATGGTATTGTTTTAGGATAAGTTCTCTTGGTAGGCATTGAAGCGCTATATTTAATTTATGCACCAGCACTATCGATGCGCTAATAATATTATTCAAAGATTTTAAGCGCTGATACCACAGCATAGGTAAAGTTTATCATTTTATTTTGTCTTCTTTATTAATCATTCGAAGAAAATAAAAAAGAATTTATCAAAATAATTTTTCATACTGAACTGTCATCACTAAGTCACATTATTTTCCCTCTCTCGCACTGGATAGCTAGTACAATTGGAGCTTCATAATCCATGCTTGCAGTACATATACACCCAAAAAGATCAATATTTAATACGGTTTACTTAAAATCATTTTAGTTCCTCGTAAGTTCATAATAATCAATATTAAGTATTATGTATCATTTTCGATTCCCATCAATATGCTTTCCGCGGGGAACCTTCAAAACCCAATTCCGATCGTCCGCTTTGGGAAGAACTGCAATTTACTATATTTCGGGAACACGATGCGATCTTTCGTGGTGTAGACACTAATTACCGACCAGAGAATCAATATTTAACAGACAAAATTCAGTTAAATTTCTTAGCTCTTCGATAGAACTTACTTTGAAATTATTATTCAGGACGGTATTCATGCATTTTGACTATCAGATTGGGCATACAATTAAATAGTTAATGATACTGTACGAGGGCATTCAAAAGGCACCGCCCTGATTCCCACTCCTCAAAACGTCCAAATTACACGTACAAGACCAAATTCAAATACGAATTGTGACGATGGGTTAAACTACGATCACATAGAATCTGTCATCACTAAATCACAAGAATCGATGCATTGGAGAGAGGCGATGGACAAAGGAAGAGTTACTAAAAAATTTACGGGAAAGAAGAAATGACAATGACAAATTCACAAAGACTTGTAATGATATTTAACCCGCTCACCCACAATTTTGATAATGCATGCCCGCTAATATGCACGGAAGTGAGAGGACGCCTACGTGCAGCTCCAATCAAGCACCATTAAAGTAATAGTATACAGAAATTTTTCTTTAAAATATCTAAAGAATTTAGAGGTATTTAAAGCATTTGTAGCTCATTGACACTTATAAAAGCAGCAGTACCTTGCCCCTTCTACGTAAATTTTGAATCCCAGAATGTTTTTCATAAAAGAACATAAAAGAACTGTGATATTTCATTGAACAGAATGGATACAATTAAAGAGGGAAATAGGTGACCAAGAGCTGCGAGGAAAAGTCCTCAGGCCCTATTGATCAAGTTAAAAATACGAGAAGTATCATATTTTTCCACTGGAATAATTGGCGAGGGTACGACTTCAGTAATCATTATATATTTACGACACCTTTGAGTATGTTCTACATTTATTTGTTTATCATTATTCAGCTTCATTATTAAACGTACATGAAAATTTATTTGTTAATCAAAAGTAAACAATTGCAATATTACATCGGTTGTTTTTGGTTTAAAAGTATATTCCCCGAAAGTATTTCAAATTAATGTTGCGTTTATTCGCGAATTCACATCCACGAATCTGCAAAGTTTCTTTGATTTGTTATAAATAATTATTAAATATTATCATCACGTATCTAAGTGGTGCAGGAATATCTTAAATGGAAGGGTGATTTTACAACTGGAGGATGAATGTGCAGACATTGCATAGGTATATTATTCATATAGGTAAAACAAAAAACAATGAGTAGTAGCAACCTACATTTTAAATGGGACTACTTAGTGTACATTTGTGAAATTTAGCCATTTAGGAAACATAAAAAAATAATAAGCAAATCGTATTCTTAACTTACGTGACGTTTCAAAAAATAGAGACCTCACTAAACCGTAAAATTTGATTAGGATATGTAATAACTATAGAACACTCATTCATCACATTACAGAAATCCTATAGAAATATATTCTCACTTGTTTGTTTGATAAAAATGTGTATACAAATTAAACTTTGCAGTCGGTTGTGGTAAAACTATCACCATACATACAGAGCAGAAGTTCAAATTGAAGCACGTGTAGTATTTTCTTCCATGTATTCCTATGTGATAAATAGCTTCAATATCAAGGAATCAAAAACTCTCCTTGTATACTCTATTTAAAAACTAAATTTAGCCCATTTCCATCCAATTGCTTTCTCAAAGGACACTAGATATCAAAGTTTAATTTTTAATCTTAAAACTATATTTCAGCAGCAGCTTGAGAGCTGGAACTACAAAATATGTTTGCTATTAGTCCAACAGGATGAGGTTTTTCAACCGAGGAAACATACGGGAAGAGAGAGAAGGTAGTGATGCAAAGATATAATTGCTCCATTCTTTCCTCCTAATTGGAATGCTGAAAAATACTACGCGTCGGAAACACTTATTACAGTTCGAGCAGATACTAATACTTTACATCGTTTTGTCCCTTTTAGTCGTTCTTTGTTTAGTCTAACCATTTGTGAAATAATTTGGTTTTGAAACACGTATGCTACTTGCTGTCTTAAAGGTCCTGCCTCAGGGCCGTGATCTTCCAAACTAGTGTTCTGGATACATATCTGTTTTCGTCCCTGCCATAAGCAATCTCCACTGGCTGCTCCAGAAATATTGTTCTCGCCCTTAATTATATAAGTGTGTTAGTTTTCATAAATCGTCGCAGTACAGCACCCTCATGAAACCCTTCGAAGGCGTTGAAGATGGAAATGATTACTCCCGTCTACCTCGAGGTAGTTGCACTCGCGCACGATTCAACATTCGCCGTCACTCATGTTCAATGGCAATCAACCGCGATAATAGCAATGGAATGGTGCGGCATGGCATGAGCAACGAGAAAAGAAGGGCGTGACGTCTCTTATGGGTTGAGTGCCCACGACTACGTGCGATGGGGGACACTTTGGGGCCAACGATCTATAGTCCGAGCGACAGGCGGCGCGCGTGAGGGTGCAGCGTGACATCTGCAGACGCGGTTCACGAACTCTCGTACTCAGAAGACCATACACATTCTCCACCTACTCTGCCCTCTCTTTCCCCCCCCCCACCCTTCGGGGGGAAACGCCCTCAATAACTCTCGTTTACCTCTTCCTTTAGACGAATTCCCGAGGAGCCATTACGTGCCTCACGTATGCACCTGAGATCGCCCCGGTGTATCTCTCGTCTCGTCCACCGATGAGGGGACGTGACTTGAGTGAGGAACCTTTCATTCGACCCATCCGTTCCTCACGAAACCTCGCGCACACATACCAATAGCCGAAGATCACTGCTCTCGATCTACGCGTCTTTCCCGAAACTCTGGGTCCAGCATTCCAGCGTTGGTGATTGAAAAATGGCATAATCGGGATCCATATTTTCTATGGAGGATATGGGCGACCAAAAATGCGCCCACGCAGCTTAAAAATGCATCGCCAAATGATTTTTCTAAGTTTGCCGGTTCACTGTTCTTATTTTCATCCAATATTCCACCAATTTTCTCCAAGGATGAGCCTAAATTAATCGCCAAACCATGAAGCTAGAAATATAGTTTAATCTTAAACAGTCACTGTCAGCAACCCTAATTTTCTAGTGTCAACATAGGTCCTGATGGTGCTTGAGACAATCATTTCACTCTCTGTGACTTTTACACGAGAATGTATTTGTTAACCCCCTCTTTGATCTTTCATTCAATTCCCTATTATGTGGCTAGGAGTTTCAAAAATGCTGTTTTGTTCACATTTATTCGTCCAATTTATTCGAATTCTCAATTTAAAAAGAAATTTAAATCTCAAGGTCACTGAGCCTCTTAGGTACGACTTCACTGCTCATGCATTGGGAGAAGATTTGTATTCCTCGACGCACCTGTCGGCGAGTCGAGAGCGAAGGGCATTGCCGCCGTTGGGGCCAGAAGAAGGGACGGGAGTGGTCCCAAAACACAGGTGGAGGTGGATGAATACAAAGGGAGAGACAGCAGAGGAAAGCGTAGCCCAGGCATTATATCTCTCCTTACCAAAGTATACGAAAGGCTACTCTGTTCCACGTAATGCCAACCGAGACCAAACTTGAGCGTCACTGTAATTCGGCCGGAAGGAATCAGCTTCGGAGCGTTTGATTGCGGCGCTTGCATGCCTGATGAAGTACTCCTTCATAGGTGCGTTAATCCGCCAATAAAAGGCTAACTGGAGGCTCCGCCAATAAAAGGCTCTACGTGTTTTAGTTTTTATCATTCCCAGAAATAAGAAATTTAGACGAAGTAATTTTAGCGTAAGCGAGTAGTCTTTTCAAGATTGTACGCTTCATTAGGTAGAGCAAGTGCACACAATTTGGATTAGGAGTAATTTTTAGCAATATATTTAAAAATATTTTTGGCCTAAAAGGTTTCTTAGTCATGATCAAGCAACGCCATCGATATCGTATTACTCTAGTGATATTTTAAATACTATGCGTGTGTATCTGTTGGCGAAATTTAGACCATGCGATGTAGATGGAGAGAAGTTTAAGGGCTTATTGCTACAGAATCTTCTCTTCAGAATTTCTTCTCAGAATCGACACACGGTTCTTTTAATTAAAAATAACTAATGATTATGGAGGGAAAAAATCTTTTACTCGTGTGATCAACAAGCAAAAGAATTTCGAATGGTGAGACAGCAAAATTGAGCCAAACGTCTCCGATTCCCTATCGTGCCTAGACTTTTCTTCCGACAAACTGTAATTTATTAACTCTGGAAACAGGATAGCATTATGTTGAAGACGAGAGTATCAATCAAAAAAATTACTTTAAGGGACGTGAACAAAAACATTCGTTGAAAAACTCGACGAAGATTACTGAGGTCAACTGCATGTCCGTAATGGAAATGGGCATACACATGCATACATTATGGGATGGCGCTTCATTCCTATGGACACTTCGTTGTAATGAAGTAAGAAATTATCGAAATCTTACGAAAAGTGAAGAGTCAGGCGTGATGTTGTGGAATCGAGACATAATAAGAACTTTGTTGCAATTTTCCACAATAAAAACTTTATTACGACTATGGTTTCGATACACTGTATCATCATCAGGACCTGATGATCATACAGTGCATCGAAACCATGGTCGAAATAAAGTTTTAATTGTGGAAAATTGCAACAAAGATCTTATTATATCGAAATCTCCTTTATTCACTACCAATAAAAGTATTTAAAGAAACACTCTTTGCATACCAATCATCACTTATACCATTAATGTCATTGATTCATCGAATCGTCTAGAGTTTTATTGTGATTTAGAAGGATGGAATAGAAGACGAAGGAGAAATAGAAGCTAATGTTTCCATCATTTGATAATTGCAAAACTGAGTTTCATTATGTTGTGGTTAGGAAAGTTTTATAGCGCGTATAAAATGCTATAATTTTGGTATCTCCTGTTTTAAAAGCCTTGGGAAGGAAATAGTCACACAGTAAGAGATTTTATGGAAGAAAGAAGTGGATGAAAAGAATAGTATCCCATGCATCCAAAACAATAACATGCCGGTCGAAACGAAGTGTTTAATTTCACATTAAAAGGATCACCACATGAAATTTCGTTCTCCAAGTGCGGATTTCTATCACTCATCATATAAAAGCCATAAACACAGTAATCTACCCGAAGGTCGGTTTGGTAGGTGATTGTAGAGTTGGTTCACTCAGTACTAAGCTCGACGGCGTGTGAAATTCACACATCAGGGTAGAGGGTAACCCTTTGCCGGTTATGGTTTCCCAGGAAGGTCTGGCACCCGAAAAATCACATAGCTTAGGTGGAGCAGCAGGTGTCCAGAGAGGTTTGCCCGTGACTCGAACCCAGGCCCTCCGGTCAGTAGCCCAAAGCTCTACCCCTGGACTACCGCGGCCCACTCACACATCACTTGAACATAAAAATTTCAAGACTTGGTTTCAAGTATAAATACGTCATTTTTCTTCTTAAATTTACAAATCGAAAATGCGAATAAAAGTGACGCTTGAATTTAATGGAAGACGCACGAAAAGTACTATCAAAATAATCAAGTGCACCTTAAGGAGAGTCCATCGCATACTTCTCAAATTTACAACGAAAGATCTAAACCACGACCACTCAATCCGAAAGCAATTTTCTCACACCATCCATTATCTTCCATTTTTTCAGGCGCATCCACGAAGGCCCTTTTCCTGGAATATTCCGAGAAAACTACCCATCCTCGGAACACTTAGGTGAATGGTGCTAAGCAAGTTCATCAACCGTCTTTCATTACACACACTTCATTCTTCGATCCCATGAAGTCACATTCAAAGTAAATTATGAACATTTCTAACACTGATGCAAGTAATATAAGAAATCCGGTGACGTCTTTCCGCAAGGCTTTAAAGGAGTATTTCATTTTTATTAAAAGTAGTAGTTCACTACTGACGTCATGATATCTGCAGAGAGTTTCCAACAAGAGAGGATCAGAGTAACACTGAATGCCTTTCCGGAATCTGATATTAGAAACATAACCATCTGTTTGGGAGTCCAATACACATGACAGTACATCAATCCGATTCCATCCTTTTCAAGAGCATTTCACCTGATTAAACCCTTTCGTTCACTAGACTCGTATTTTTTAATCATCGTATTGTGGATAAAATTGCGCAACAATGAAAATTGACCATTATTTACTCTTCCCTCTACTGGTTACAAAATGTCATATTCGGAGAAAAATCAGTTTTCACCTTTTTCTTATTATCCTTAAAAAACCGAAGCGAAAGAAATTTCTCGCTAGTTGTTAAACTAATATTTGTAATACGTTCCCAGTTTTCAGCATGGATGTAATAGTAAAAATATAAATAATACCATTTAAAATCTGTGATACAATAAACGAACGAATAAGACTCATGCCCTGTGTAAATTTATTTCCAAAGAATATTATCGTACTGACTTCCTTCAAGCCCACAGGCACCTCTTAAGCTCCGTTTTTTTCGATAGAATTCTGTCCTTTGGGAGTCGCTAACCTCTCCCTGACCAATGCCTGGTTCACTGCCACCATGTTTTTTTGCAAACTCACACTCTGCTTAAGCATAAGCAACCGCTCCCCTCCCTCCTACCTCCTCCCCTTGCCCAAGTTCGTCCTTTTCTTTTTCCCATTTGGAGTCATTCACCTTCGGCCACTCCTGGCTCGGCTATCTCGTCCTGACGCCCATTAATCCATTACTATCGTAACTTTTATTTTTTCCGCACAACTCCCACTCCTCCTACAGAACATATTTTTCCCCTCTCTCTCTCATTCGACCTTTCTGAAATCTCCTTTCCCCATCTGACCATTCTCGATTATTTACTTAATACTCTACCTCCAGTACTTTTCCTTCCTTTCCTAAGTCCTTTCCTCCATAAATCTCATTTTTGTTACCAATTCACACCCTTTCTTAATTTTTCCTTTTGAAATCTCGCCCGGTCCCAAAAACCTCACTCGGTTGTTCTTTTTGCACGCCTGTGTCCACACCACATTACGTCATAATGAAACAACATTCTTCTCTGTTATTTGTCTCTGCCGTCTGCTGCCCGACCTCAGTTTGTAGAGTCGAAAGAATAATTTGTTTACGGATCTCCCTTCCTCTTGGTGACAGCTGAAATGAGATCATTGACCGGAAAAATTAGTTGTGCAACTAATTTCACATGTTTTTCTCTTTCAAATGCAAGTGATGATTCGCAACGGAATAATATATCTGCTTTGGAAACTGCATCGAATAGCAATTGTCCTTTTGTACACTTTTCCTGTGCAGTGAGGTGCGCATAGAATTTTATTTGCAGCAGATGTAGCATTTGATAACCAGAATTTTTCAAGACAACAAATCTCGTTCAATTTCCCGGATCAAAAATTATTGAGGAGTATGCATTACACTTACTTTTACTTATAGAACTGCAAAGAGATCAAATCTCTCATGATAACCTGTGTGTGGCTGTGTGCTATCCATTATCAGTTGAAAAAATTGAGATTTTTCAACCATATATATTTATTATCTACTCTTAGCTTCCTACATCTAATCCATATCGTTAACTGCCTACCTTGTTAACTCATAGAGATAATGGCTTACCTAATCTATTTTTCAATGATACCACAATATTCTGGTCCATTTGCTTCACCTCTATAGGAATTCTTTATTTCAATTTTTTATCATTGAAATGGTTCAAATATACATAAAATAATCCTAATAACTCTTAAAAATAACGGCACAGTCTTCCCTAAAGCTTAAAAAAGTGCAGGAAGAGAAACGAAGGTAATTTAATCTTAAATGTTCTCGAAGGGATAGCTAGCTATTGTTCTATTTGATTGTCAATGAGTATAGGTATTGGTTATGCATAACCCATATATTCCAATTTGAATGATAAATGAAATAAATGAATGTGCTGATATATCATTCCGGCAGTATTTTTTTCCTGGTTGGTATCTGGACATGCCGAAACAGACCTACCAGACGTGAGTCTTGACGTGAGGGAGCCGTTAAATGATCTTGTAACAGCGTTGAGAGTATGAAATGGCGTGACTAGAGGCATGGATCTTAAACCGAGTAACTTTGACGAGGATTGGATTTAATATCTATAAAGATCCAAGTGTTTCATATTATTTCTTGCTCCACACCACTTGAAAGACCGAGGTCGTTTGGGCCTTCGGAGGAGTTTGCCAAAATGGAAATCAGGGAGGAGGACGCGTTTGGTTATTGTCCTCTTTAATGTCAAGGTCAAAGAATGTCCAAAAAGAAATAAAACACTCAAGACAATTTCGTGTTCCTTTTTAGTGTCATGTCCGTCGAGGTAATTTACGCCCCTTCCTTATCATGCTTAACTCCGTCATGCCGGTCCCGGGTAATCTATTTGTCCCTACGGACAGCAGTGGTCGACTTTCAGTAAAATGGCAAAGCGAATGTTGACATTCGCGTCTAGATGCTGTTTAAATTTTCTGTTCATGTAACACGGACAACCTCTCTATAATAAGTGGCTAGACAAGATTTCCACTCCTCCGGGCTAGGGCTATCATGTGGACCACATGCAGGGAAAATATTATTCTTCCACGAAGAGCATATTCTTTCTCCTTTGTATCCTTCTATATCCTTTCACCAGTAAACTTGAACCATGAAGGGTTGTAGCCAAATAATTATCTATAACAGAATGAATCAGTTTGAAAAAAATGCCATGATTAAAAATCTATACCACAGAGCAAGGGTCACAGAAAAGTACCTTCCCGGTAACTTTACCTCAATCAGATTTATCTTGATTCCTCCCTATTGAGACGGGTCCAATCGTCCACTTATTCCAATAAACAAAAGGGCAAAATGGTGCATTCTGAAGTGCATTCTGAAGCACATTTGGTGCTAAGACCTGCGTCATCACCACCATTACCTTTTCGCGTAACCTTTACCACATTACCTTTCCGACGTCGTACAATTTCAAGCAATTACTCTGTTAGATCGACGTCCTCATCGGTCTCACACATACCAGCCCTCAACCGACTCCTTAACAACATCTCCCCACTGCCCTCTCCATCCTACCAATTTTTTTAATGACTCCCAATCTCCTCCGCAAATGACTAACAGTTCCAAGTTAGAATGTCCCCAATCCCTTGGGTACCTACTAGGGATATTTCCCCCAAAATCTCGAACCGCATCCTTTTCGCCTTTGCCCCATACCCGAAGGGGCACGCCCAAAAATCATCCACCCCCACCCGTGGACCGCCCAACAAAAGGTAACTAAATGCCTCGCTATATATATATATATGTTTTTTTTAACGGCCGCCGTATTTCGGCTGTGTCCGCGGGGGAGGGGAGGACTTGACGGCCTTGGTTCCAACGTTGGGATGGGTTGGGGAGGAGGTGGGGTGCGGAGCACCCACTCCTTCCAGGAGAGGACGGACCTCCCGAGATTCCGTGGACGGTTGCCGGGGGGGCAACAGAACGGCCGCGTGAGAGGGCCCATGGGGGGGGGGGAGAGGAGTGAAGGGAATGAAACAGACGCTCTTCAAGGAGGATCCAGTTTGCAGAGGACGGATAACTTTTGGGGGGTGCAAACAATTAATTCTATGGTTCTCCCGCCTCCCTCGAATCGGCTCGCGGCGACGAAGGCCGACTCATTTTTGGGACCAATTATCATGTTTCGATATAACGGCATTAAGGATCTAATGGATCTAAACTCCTTCATAACACGACAAATTTCATTCGCGTTTTATGCTAGTAAATAATTATGACCGTAACTGAAACTGATGAGAGACCACACAGAAGATGTACTTCCCTCTCCCCGAAGTCATCTTAGGTAGTTTACTGAACTGCATCGAAAGTATGTGAGCAACTGTATGAGAATCAATTTTTTGGATCACCGCGATCGTTAGCGGGTCACATGGTTACGACGAGAGGAATAAATGAGATGGAATTCGAAATATGAGTATTCGAGAAACTGATAACCAGACATACAGATGTAAGCGATCTCGACGATTCATAAGCATGTGAAATCCAAAATCGGGAATATACGAAAAGAAGTCTTTTGTTTAGAAACTGGCAATTGAACGTCAGTTTTGTCCAATGCCGTTGCAAATCAAATATTTGATTCCGCGCGCCAATCCTGAATACCAACAGGTAAATGTAAATATCACTACTTCAAAGAGTAGTGCACTGTAGTCAAAAGTCAAGATAGCCGTTAACGACTAGTTTCGTGGAAGGGTATATAGAATTTGGAAACAATACGTTAGTCCCAGAATTGTATTCAAATTAAGATTCTGTTTTGACGAATCATGTACGATATTTCTTTGCCTACTCTTTCGAGTAATCATGGAACGTTCCTAAAGGCTGAACGAGTGGCAGGTGTTCAAGTCAATTTGAGGAGCATAAAAAATCGATTTGCATGCATGTCTTTAAGCTTAAATTTTCAGTTTTTCCTTCTGCATGTTCTCACACCCAAGTAATGATAATATCAAGACGAGCACCGAGGAACATATATTTATATTTTACTCTCCAAACATATGCTGCAGTTAAGACCAATCGTATTACCACAAATTGATAAGAGTGCAATTGCAATCATATGGAATTTAAAATGGAACAATGGATCGCCAAAAAATACACATAAAAATTTATTTTCACTGCTCCACTTGAGCAAACCTTTCACATGTGGAAACAACTTACTCGTTCCAATTTGTTATTAAGTAATTACCGTAAACGTTTTTGCTAAAATTACGAGTTTGTTATGTTACTTTAGTATTAATTTCACGAATTAGAGGTTTGATTTCACTAATATGCATCTCGAATTACATTCATTTCAAATATTGAGGTGTTTAATAAGTAAATACTACTACCCTTGAGGTATTTAATAAGTAAATAGCTACTTGGGAGCTTTTCTGTAAATGAGTTTTCTCTTAATTAACTACTCACCACCTCCAGAGTATTCAACCTGATTGCGGGTTTGGTCAGATAGGAGAGGATAGGGCTCAAATATTTCTAATCACAATGTCGTGGGAAATTCACACATTGACAGGTTGGGTGGGGGAGGGGTCCTTTCCCTCGCTCAGAAAGATCTGGAACTCCAAAAGTCACAATTCGGGCAAAGCGGAGGGTACCTTGAGTCATCACACCGAATAGAACCCAGGCGTTCCGGTCAGTAGCCTAGCATTCTATCCACTGGACTAATTCGTCCTCTTAACTAATCACAGAAACAAAAATATAACTTTCGTCTGGAATGCTATAGGTTAGACAAGCCCAGCAAATTATTATTATTCGGCACGAAAAATCTGGTACGTTTGGCAAAGTTTCATATATTTTCAGTAGTAAATTTTATAATTCTAAGTAATAAAAACTTTCATCGAATGAGTAAATTTTTTTTAAATGAGTAAAACAAAATTTATCCATATTTTCCTCCACTCTTAAGAGTCGATAATAAATTATAATTATACACAGTGGTTTCATATAACCGTCAGAAAAAAAAACCTTGGACACAGACCACACCAACATCTTGTCTCCATTGGAAAGCAATTCATCTTATTGCCCGCCCATCCTTAAAAGATATATTTACACGTTCCGTCTTCTTTCTTTGCATCCCTCCACTTCTTTTAATTCCGGGCGCTCCTTTCAGCCCGTCATTTCGTTTTTACATTTCCTTTTCTCCAACCCTCCACATTTCTCGCTTTTTCTTTTTCTTACGTCACTGCCAATTTAGCATGGATGACCAGAAAATAAACTTGGTTTACGTGGCACTTTTTCTTGAATCGTTGAAAGCGCACCGAATGTAGACGCTTGGCAAACCTCCTTGAGACTCGCAGAAATGAATATAAATAGTTTATGCTTCCTCTAGTGTAAATTTTTGACGAAGGGAAAATTTGCATATATTCACAATCGTGTTTTCGACTTTTAGTTTTATCAAGATGAAAGATCAAAAAGCGCACTTAAGATTTAACGGAATATAAAAACCCCGAAACGTAATGTACCCAACAGATATAATAAATAATAATATGCTTCTGATAATGATTGTAAAACTTATGGCGGAAAAATGTACTAATGTACATATAGAATTAAATTTTTATTCCAGAATTTTAGAACTTAGTTGGATACTTTAAAACTCTGCATATCGGTTAACTATTTTATGTCTTATTAAGTAACAGAATTAAAGCCACTAGAGATATTCCAGTGGGGACTGTAGGATTCTGTTACAGCATTAAGTGACGGAAAACGTATACAATGTTCAGACTTTAGCATCTTAAAATTATAAAAATGAAAAAATTGGAATTCTTACGTCCAAAATTTTTGGACGTAAAAATTCCAATTTTTTCAGGCTGCCAATCAGACTTTGCCTTATACAATGTCAAGAGCACATTATGAGGTGCAAGATTCCTCATCAAAGGTCCCATTAAACAATAAAATCACAGAGATTTTTTCGACAGATATTGTTACAAAATGAGTGAGAATTCTAAGTTAAAGCACCACTCATTTTTTCTGCTACCTTACGCGACGGATAATAAGACACCGAAAACAAATTAATTTCCTCAAGCGATTAAATGCATTAATTTCGTTTTCAGAAATCTATATAAGTTCGCCAACATGGCGTGTTTTTCCAGGTTACTAAATATAATTCCAGTAAAAGTATCAATTAAGGTAAAATACGCTCCATTTATGATCAATCGTTCAATGAATTGAGTATCGATTTGATTAATCCCACTATATTTGCACATGATGGAGACCCAATGAGTCTTGTAAATTTCCATTCCGTATATACAGTGGTTTTCAATTTTCGATCATTCATTTTCTGGCTGTTTTTTTCTCCCTGACCTTCGTGACTTATGTGACAGGCCTGACAAACCTTTTCGGCAGTTTGCTGAGTCTTTCGTTTACGGTTATTTTCTTTATGTTCATTATCCCCTGCCTTTCCCATAACAGTTAGTTTATGGTCTTTAGAAGAACAGTTTACCAAACGATTTCCAAATATGCAAAAAAACACGGTTCTCATTCTACCTAGTTACACATGGAAATAATAAAAAAATAAAGCAAAATAGGAAAACTTTTACAAAAATTCCTCAAACATTCTCCTCCCAAGGTAATATTCCTCCTTCCACGCTAAAAAGGCATTAGAAACACTTATGTTGCATTATTTCATTTATCTACCGCGGAGTCTAACTAAATTGATTTCTGAGGGCCGTACAATTCTTGGCAGCCATTATGATCGCATGTTCGCATTTGTTTGAAAGCTCATGAAAGGCGTAATAGGCTAGAAATGGCGTTATTTCGGATCGAAAACCCCAAAATTTGTGCCCATAGCTTAAGCCTTCTAAGCAGTTATGTCTGCTAGCCACGATCTTAAACCTTGCACTTGTCGTTTTCGACCCCCGTCCGCCCATCCCCACCTCCTCTGCGCCGACCTCCAGACTCATCCTCTCCAGATGACTGCCCACCGGTCCGTGGAGTACCGACCCAACCCTCCGCGTCCACCACTAAAGGTCTGAAAAAAAGAAAAAAGACTCCCGTCCTTCAGACTTTTCTAACTTCTCCTCAAGCACGCATTTCGATTATTGAATTTAAACTATGGAGCTGTCCATTAGTGGTTGGGTTACAAGAGCGTTCGCACGACGTTGGGCGTATTTTCCTTACATAACGTCGTAAGTCATTGAGAAGAAGTAGGAGCAAGTAGCAGCTGTGTTACCTATAGATACTTTGCCGAAGCGAAGACCCGCTCAAGATTCCTTTATTCGTGAGCGAAATTAAAACCTGGACGCCTTGGTATCCTTAGGCAGTTATTATACATACGAAATGTATCGATTGTGTTATTTTGTGATATGATAATATACCTGTTTTGCTTACTCTCCGCGAGAAAATGGATTTTGTCACATTTCAGAAGCAGTAGAGTCACCTCATTTTTACGCAAATATTACTAATCAAAACAGTAGAATGAATTACACTCAGTTGGTACCCTTCGTCCACCGAATCATTATCCTCTCTGAAACTTATCTACACGCGATTCGATATACCATGGATATACTACTACTATACTAACCAAAAGATTGCCATTCTTTAAGCGTGTGGAATGATTGAATGGAGTGATTTATTGAGCATTGAAAAGCGTGGTTCTAGTCACACTCTGACAAAAATAAAAAAAATAGGTATCACATCTGTCATTCATCAAATTTTAAGCGTTTATAAGGAACAATTAACTATTTCGACGCCTATTTTTAAATTAAGGAGAATTATTTTGCCAGGGTGTTAGAGCAAGAGAAGTCGGGCCGCTATTTTTAAAAAGCCGCTTCCTAAGAGAAAGAAGATGCTAACATGCTGAAAGGGAGGCATGTTAAGACACGTGATTGTGGCGGAAGAAAAATATCTCACATTGAGCAGTGCGTTTGGGTACTCATGCTTCCTAGTTTATATCAATTTGAAAAAATATATTGTCATATATATTAGTAATTGAACACAATTCTCCCATTTATTCTAGTTCAATGCATAACACATTGTAGAGTTTTTAAAACATAATAAATTATGAGAAAAACGTCAGCGTTCTTAAAATGTCACAAAAAATGAATTCCCTCACGGCAAGACTACCATGATAACCCAGTTCAAAATAAGGTGTTATAGCGGTCCAAATAAAATATTTGGTGGACGTAATCATAAAATTGGACCATGAAGTTTTGTACCGCTGTTTCGGGAAAGTCAATCTCACCTAAAGCACCATGAGTGGAGGTTATGTAATTATTTCACGAAGGCCGTTTTTAATCGTTCCAATTTAACTCTCACGGCGCCACTCTTACACCCTCCGAAGAAAACAGCTGAAGACCGAACTTTTCTCGACGTTATCTCCCCAGCACCCATCTTACGCTTTTATTCAACTTGACCTTTTAGCTCGTCTATCTTCCTCAAAATTATTTATTTTGCTTTAGTTCTGTTTAAAACAAAACTACACCTTAAACATTTTGAGATACCAGGAAACCCTACACATCTGAAAGTCCCACAATCGATGTTGGTTATATTTTTATGGGTATGATAAATTAATCGGAAATCTCACGTGACAGATTTCGAAAAAATGTATATATCTCGGAAATAGGTACATACTATATAGTTTAGGAATAACATCCGCAATCCGTTAAGTTGCTGAATCCGCCACAGACTCATTAAATACATTATTCTAAGCTAGAATCCCGAGATGCATCCGTTAAACGGAAAATCCGTCTCAAACCAAGCGAGCTGATATCATCCTGTCAATACGACCAGGCAGATTCAAAGGTTTATCGAATGTACAGCCGATTGTGAGAGCTGAGATTACAGTGGTGATGAGCCTCGAATACCGTGTTCAATGCGAATAAATACAGGATTCCTAAAATATTTCGAAAAAGCTCAGGCATATCCGTTTCACGCACAAACAAAACAATGCCGCTGGGTGAATCATCTGCCTCGTGGAGGAAGGATTGAGGATGTCTGGCACGTTGGCTAGGAGAGAGTGTGTGTGTATATGAGAGAGAAGGATAGAGGGGGAGGGGGCTCCTTCTCCACTATAAAATCGCTTTCTCTTCAGTCGTAATTGTCCGGGCCACTTCCGTCCGTCACTTTCTTCAGGTACATTATTTATCAGGACAATTGGTTTACTCATAATCGGGCGTGGCTCAAACGGGATTCTGCTCATCTTCAGACTAACACCAATTCATTTTCTACCACTCTTCCGCTCTCTTACAGCCGTCCCAAACTTATATCCAACGCTCTATATCCAAGAGCACACTAACCGTTACTTACGGAGTCAAGCATCATGAAAAAAACATCCATTTATATTCGCTCGGCTATTGTTTCCTCGGATGGTAATAGGTATTTTTTTATTAGATATTTAGCACCCTTGCCTGTTTCCTCCTCAGAAGCGGATGTGAAACAACTAGAGGCGAGGGAAGAGCAAAAACTATTCATTCGAACGCTGCTATCAACATGAAAGGTTAGGCAATTAAAGAAATATTAAAAATAAAAACATTTTTATTCCGACGCACCCCAACAGTTCCATTATCCATATTCCAAACTACTGCTCCTTAGTTCAACCGTCACATCGATGGGGGATCTTCACATTCTCATTTTTTTATCAGGTAATATACCGGTTAGGGTAGGTTTTTGGATGGACACAACCGTCAACTAAACATTTTGTAACTCTAACAAATGTATTATTGATTACTTTTAACGTTACTAACTTTAAATTGTCGTAATCATAATTATTGATTAAATGTTTTCCAGTGGAGAAATCAATTACTTCTGATTAAATATTTCCAAAGGAAAGCGTTTTTAAATTATTCTTATAACATATGATCAAACAAAAATATTGTGACAAACTACAATTAGCTATTGATAAAAATACTGAGAAATCTCCGAATTAAATACTAAAAGAGATATTAAAAAATATTAAAATATTTTGTATTATAGAAATATAATTGAAGGCTATGAAACGCAATTTAACACAATTTTTCAAACAATAGCTGTACCAAACTATGTGATTTTTCGGGTATCAGATCTTCCTGGGAAACCATAACCGGCACAGGGAAAGGCACTGGTCCCCTTACCCTAATGTGTGAATTTCACACGCCGTTGGGCTTGGTACTGGGTGAACTGTACCATCATCTACCAAACTGGCCTTCGGGTTGATTACTGCGTTTATGGTTTTTTTTAATGGTTTACTAAATTTTTAAGATGCATTATATCTTCTTTTAATCTAATGTATTTGTACTGTCAAACAAGTCCGTTACCTATTTATAGTAAGGCGAAGAAAAATTGCTCTTCAAATATTAGTAAGTCAAAATATGACTGTGGAAACAATTACTAAAATATCTTGCCGTTTAGATGATATGTTTACTATCTTTTTTTGGCCAATTTTGCATGTAACCCCAGAGATTAAAGGGTAGTTATAATAAACACCTATACAAAGAAATCCAATAAAAGTTTCATATCGTTCTATTAGGGTCGCGGTAGACCATGGGGTAGTGCGTTGGACTACTGACCGGAGAGTCCCGGGTTCTATTCCCGGGCAAGGCACTTTGGGCACCTGCAACTCCACCCAAGCAAAGTGATCTTTCGCGTACCAGATCTTCATGGGAAATCATGGGAAAGGAACTGGCCTCCCTACCCTGATGAGTGATTTTCACACGCCGTCGGGCTTAGTACTAGGTGAACTCTACCATCAACCACCCAGCCGACCTTCGGGTTGAATACTGTGTTCATGGTTTTCTTATCGTTCTATAAAAGCCTCGGAATATTCATAGTAATAGGTATAAGAATACATAACTATGATGCACATGATATATATGATGATGATATCTAATACATATATTATCATACAAGTACGTATATTCTTTCCTAGTGCGTGTTTAGAATTCTTCGTAGGTATTCGAGTGATATGGCGAATGATTTTTACGCTCTGAAATTGTTGCAACGAAACTCCGTTAGGCCTAAAAATAAGTTATTTAGGCGCAATAAAAACTTAAATTAAATTATAGAAACTCCTGAAGAACTTCTACGATATTATAGTGACAAACCGACTACTAATATTCCAAAGGGTCGCAAAAAAAACGGCGAAAACAAACATTTCCTTTCAATCTTCCACAGGTGTGAAAAGGTTGTCATGACAAACAAGAAATTACATACATAGCCGGTAGTAATGCATTCATTGCAGCCATTGTTGGGCGAGCGTTGTTTCTATTCCCGCGTGCGCTGACGACATCGACTTCTGAACAATGCCTTTTAAGATAAATTGCTTTTTAACGATCTGTTTTCGATTTTCCCAACGTTTTGAATTTTCCAAAACCGGTGAGGACAGATGAAAATCCGGCGGAGGAGGCTCTTTTCTGTCCCCCAAGGTGCTTTCTCGACCTCACAAGCAACTTGATGCGACTATTGACGTCCACGCTTTGCCATCTATGAGACGTCTTTAAAGGATAAAACCACAGCGATAATTCCACTCACAACGATCCATTTCGCAAGGGATTCTTAGCAAATTTTCATGTCTCCAACTGTCAACTAGAGACGGCCCGGGCGTTACTCTGTCCGCGACCCTGTAACTTCTCAAGGACGCGAGCGCCACCCACCCACTTGCCTCCCGACTCCCACTCGTTCCCGAGCCTCTTTTGTGCACCAAGAATTTCTGACACAAAAGACTTACCAATAAATCAATCTCGTGCTCATTCCGAGCCAAGCTTCAAAGGGAATGTAATTCTTAAGTCGTGCAACTGACGCAAAGAATCAGCGAACAAAACAGTAATGAACTCAGAGATTGGTTTTCAGAGGTGGGAACAGAACCCACACAGAGCTATGCTCTTAGGCCTGCGAAACACAAGGGAAGGGTGGAGGGAAAATTCCTTTCTCTGTGCCACCTGAGGTGATCAGAAAATTGCACCGCTGGGATTGTGGATGGTAATGTATGAAATGCATTAACTGGATTTAGCTTTAGAACCCTCGGATCTATTGGTTGAGTTCCTAACCTCCGGGCTACCTAGAACCAGGTTAGCTTATTGACATCGAATATAAACTTTATCACGAAGGAAATAAAACGAAAATTTTCATTGGAAAAGACGTGGAAAATAAATAAAACTGGGTAATGCAGTCACCTTTTGAAATTTGATTAAAAAACCACAGCAAAACAATCCGAAAGATGATGATTTGATAGGTGAGGGTAGAGCTCACTTAAAACTAGGCCCAATGCAGCATGTGATACGTATTCACATATCCGGTTAAGGGGGTCGATTCATTTCCTTGTGCCGCCCAAGGTTTACCAGGAATATCTGGCACCTGAAAAATCACACACCCGAAAAATACACACGCTTGTGAGCGTTTTAATAATGTAATATCATTTAAATGACTTCCATTAGGCGTACCCTTTAAATTTTTATCTATGGCGAGGCCACAAAGCAAGACTTTTTAATTTAAAATTCTCGACCGGGTAGTTTAAGTACTCCCGCTGGATGCAGGTTGGGTGAGACCATTTTGTGTGTACCTAAGCTAACGTAGCTCATTTCAAAACCACAGTGGTTGGCCGTCTTGTGGCGGTGAGAATGACAAAGAGTTATCATCAGCATCGTCTTGGTGGATAGTGTACAAACCAATGTAACTTTTGCTTGGGTTATTATTTACATATTTTATGGACCATTTATATTTTGTTGTAAAAGCTACTTAAGAGATCATCTACATTGCTATATGCACTCAAATTTAAAATGAATGACTTTAAGGTGATATGGCATCTTGAGACAATTTGCCTAGACCAAGGTGACACAGCAATGTAACGTTCAAGGCGACATTCCACTGGAGGAAAAATTGATACTAGAACTCGGATGAGGAAGCACGATCAAATCACGGTCGAAAAACCCTACAAGTTAAGAAATGTATGCTTAACAGCATTTGGCATAGCATGTTTACGAAAATTCACCGATGCATTTAATTTCAACCGAACCGCGAAGAATAATCTTGCGATGCGAGTGGACGTCGAAAAGTGAAAGTCCGGCGAACTGGTTTTTTTTTTATTTCCGCTGGAACTCGGGAAATAAGTTATCTGCTTTGAAACCTCACTTTCCCAACGCCTCGAGATAGCCGTGATCGTATAGTGGTTAGTACTTTGCGTTGTGGCCGCAACAACCCAGGTTCGAATCCTGGTCACGGCAGTGTTTCAGACACTGAAACGGCAAGAGGTTTCTTTTTTAGGAATTTATTTTTATGGATGTCCATGAATGGCGGTGGCTACAATATGCTCTCCTCCAAACGCAATGTAAAATTTTTTCGTTGAAATTTCAATTGCGTTCAATTGAAATGCTTAGCGATTTTTCATGGAATCGTCACAAGGATCATCAAATAGTTTTCTATTACCTACTTCAAGGAAGCTGCAACAATATATCAAGTGCATGTACTTTTGATAACATTTTCTGCATTTCTTGTGTTAAGTGAACTCTATCAAATTACGATAATAAAATATGGCCTTTTCGCGTCGATTTTCTTAGAAATTTTTCTCGAAAATTTAAGATTTCATACTTACTCTTAAGGCTATTATGGATTAATAATGCAAAAATAAATGTATCTTCGACAAAAAAACTAATATCATGTGAGCAACTTAATGGATTCGTAATCGCTTGGACATAGCACCTACCTCCCTTTGGTTTAAATAATTTTAATTAATTGGCACGAAAAACAGCCGAAATTTCATAGTTTTAAATAATGGGGCCTCAGAACTAGTCCAAAATAAGTTGAAGAGCACGTTTCAAAAAGTAAATAGAACCTCAGAGCTTTTATTCCGAAAGCTTGTTACGAAATTTTCAGCCATCGTAGCCAGGACGAATTGTTGTATTTCCAATGTGCGCATGACATTATGTAATAGCTGAACTATTGACTTTCAATTGGTGAGATATTTTTTTGGGCTATAAGAATTCACTTGAAATACCAACATCGCATCAGACGACCTATTCAGAGAGGGATTTGTAGTAAGGATTGTCAAATAAACAGTAAGTTTATTTATAAAGGTACTAATTTGTGTATTGAGGTACAATAATGGGATTATTGGGCGCGATCATACAAAGAACAGCTTAGGGCAGGGGGCGGCACGGCGATCGCACGATGTTTCAAGCAAATGAGCTGGCATGTAGCTTACTTGATGAACTTAAGCGGCATAGAGGCAAAATTACTCCTCTCACTACCATTCTGCCTTGAAACGTATTTGATTTTTCCGTAGTAAACTGACATGAGCGGTAAGAAGCAATGGTGAGTTCCAAAACTACGCTCATCACTAAATGCTTTATATTTGAAGTGCAGATCGATTCAGTGCCACGATGACCAGATCATCTGAAAAACAAGCGCTTAATTGAGAAAGTAGTGGGAAAAGCAGGAAAACGTCTTTATTAAAGGATGTATCCAAAGCACCTTAAATGTGAGGATTGAATGGTACTGATAATGCGGTGTATACGTACCGATATAAAATACATAAAATATTAATTGATCAAACAATATTTCTCCTGAAAATTTAGAAATTTATCCCATAACATGGTCATCATGGTTTCCGTGCAGTGGAATGTTACGATATTCACTCAGAAGTAGGGCAAGGAAATATTAGCATTCACAAATGAACCAACTGTTATAATCCACATTTTGTGACAGAGTTGACATTAGTTGTGGATATGATCAATGTCATAATTAAATTCACCTACTGCCGACTTTATTCTCGAAATAAGTAATTATCTGGTGTGCGTACATGATATTTCTCTAAGAAAATGTGGTGTGGAATTATGGCACGGCATTGCGAAGCAATATTTTTACGTGCTGATAGGTTACGGCTAACTACTCATATTTCAACCTACCGTTAGAAAATTTGGTATGAGACATTTTTCGTTAGAAAATTCCAAAAAATAACATACCGTTCCTATCGTACTGCCACCCTGGCTTTATTCGCAGGACTCGCGAATATACGTCAGCATTTGTAACATTCCGACATTAGAAACCTGATGGGAATATGTGAAATACTACAATGGTTGCTGACCTGACGACAGACGCCAAATGAGCGCAAATGGTGTCCATTTAAGCACGGCATAGTGCGAAGAAATATTAAAGCAGAGTTTCAATCCACATGCCAATAGTAAAAATTCAGCCAGCTTGCCAAGAGTGAATTTCTCTAAGCAACTTGAGACAAGAGATATCCCCTTCTCCTGAGATGAACCCTATCATCCTTGTCCATCATTTATCCTTGCCAAATGCTTCCCTTCTTCTTTATAAGAAATTATCCGTGTTATTTTTTTAAGGTGTATCGTATTGTCAGTGAGGGTTATCTGAGCAATAGAATCCCGAATTAGGAAATTTATTGCATTTCCCTCGCTGTTGGAGAACAAGTCATGGTTCGACCGATTTTTCTACGCATGTACTCGTGTATCATACTATTGGACACAGAAATTTGTGAATCACCTCGACAATATCGCACGCACGGACAAGCCTGATCGCATTAACACATTAGCCGATGCTAAATTGCTTCGGAATCCAGTATTAGTTGTAGATTTAGGGGACGCGACCAACAGCTGAGGTCATTTGCGCCATTAAGGATGGACAGAAAAGATGAAGGGTGAAGAGAAACGCATTTGCCTGAAGAGTCGGAATTAACCTACTCTTAACGAAAGGCGCCAAGGGGTTCGCGGCTTGACGTCCCATCAGACGGACGGCGTACTCGCTCAAAGTGGTCTCCACGAAGCACCTCAGGTAGGGATCGGGATACCACTGAGGAATATTTGCCACCTCAGGGATTCGAACCCGGGCTCTCTGGATGCGAATTCAATACGCTAGCCACCGAACCATCGCCATCCCTTTCGTAATTCACCCCCGTCCCGTAGTAGACAGCCGATTAGGTCCGTGTTTACTTCCCTTCACCAATGGAGTGCTAAGGATTCTTTACATTCCATACCTATGCCTTTGCTTTCTACTTCAACAACTCATTCCTCAACCTAAAATACATTTCAAAGTGCAAATAAACTGTTTGCCCCCTTTCCCTTCCCTTTCCAAAACCGTTCCTCAAAAACTTTGTTTAGTGGTGATCCCAGGTTAGCAGTTCATTAGGATGGACCCTGCTTGCGTAATATAGTACTCTCCCAATGCGAACCCTCTCTCAGGACTCACACCTCATCACCGACCACGACTTCTCAAGTGAAACCCAGGGCATGTCTACTAGGCGTCTGCCTTTTGTCTACCACTTAAAGAGACGTCTGATTCCGGAAAGGGTGCGTGAAATGGCTTTGGTCGACGCAGGGAGGAAGCGAGTGTTTCTGGGTGACGTAGGCCAATCTTCTTACGCCTCGAAAAATTATTTTATAGCTACGTATATTTCATAAAATTTGTAATTTTGTTGTGTTTTATTACAGGCACCTAACTAATGTTTTACTGCCCACGGCAATTTTTTTACAAATATTTGCTGTGATCATGACGGTATTTCAAAAGTATCTCTTTCGTACACTGATTTATTGACTAAAATTAATGACAAAAGTGGGACAAAAAGTGACAAAATTGTGGGAAAATTCCAATAATAGTAGTTTTTCTCAAAATTAATTATTCAGGCCCTAAGTTATTGACCCTGTAGTCTTCAGGCAATTACGATTTGGCGTATATCTATACAGCTGTTCGAAAATGAGTTGTGTTTTCTGTGTAAGAACTACTAAAAAATGAATTGACAGCTTCATAAATTATGAAAATAAAGCATAAACCCAAAGGACTACAGGAGAAAGCATTGTTCAATATTAAAAAAAAACTGACGTTTAATCTTAGAACAATATGCAGAGAAGACTGCTGACTGTGTGTGTGTATCATGCAAAGAATCAGTTAATTAAGTAACACGAAACAAGAATATTGCCTTTTGTAATTAATGAGGACAGGAATAAATTCCACATTCGCAAACGAATGTGGAACAACGGAAATATACAAAAAAACGAAATTTGTTTCACAGTTGTGATTATTAGTGCATTAGTAATTGAACACAATTATTTTAATAAACGATTTTTTCTAGATTATCCCGGATACAAAGGTACGAGTTGCAAATGGTTATTTTATTGAATTGAAAGCGGGATAGAGGGAGTAAGAGAATAGGTATTTTGGATGGAACTCGGGCATACATTATGCTGGGATGAGATACGTTAATCCAATATGTATTATTAGATCTAAGGATATTTTGTATCATGTTAGTTTGAGCAGTAGAGTAGTTTTTAGCCCCACAGTCCATCAAAACCTAACGTAAGCCGAGAGACGACTTCTAATAATAATACTAATAAAATCGACTTTTGCCACAAAAAAACCTCTTTGAAAATAATCTGTTAATAAAAATAACCAATATTTTCTCCGCCTTTGGTTAAAAGAGAGCATCGTATTCAAGCCAATTATGCTGAATCGAGCAGTGTATTAAAAACTACTTCAGATATGGAAATTCACTCCTAGACTTTCCGCTTGTTTCCATTTTCATTCGATACTCAGCTCGACATTCTGTCACATTGCCCATCGCCCTGGCACTATCTCCTCTCATACCTTAAAAGAATCATCGACATTAACTTCAGAAGGGTGATTTATTAGCAATTTCTTATGAAAACCAAGACGAAAAATTTTGATTATTCAGATAATAGCATTTACACTATCGTCCCACTGTCACAGTTTTATCACGAGATATCCATAACTGTATCGAAATGTTTTTAAATTATGTCAAGACACAAAATAAACCAACACCGAGCTTTTGAGGCTAAGGTAAGTAATATTTTTCTACCCATTCATTTTTTAGTCAGCGACGGAAGTAAATATGTTGTCATTTTAGAAGATCGTCCCACCATCGCCTCGAGATAGCCGTGATCGTATAGTGGTTAGTACTTTGCGTTGTGGCCGCAACAACCCAGGTTCGAATCCTGGTCACGGCAGTGTTTCAACACTGAAACGGCAAGAGGCTTTTTTTTCAATTTTATTTTAAAATATTTTATAACCAAGTGTAATTTTACATTTTTCTACTCATATTCTACGAAATATTTTTTTAGGAGATACCTAAATAATTTGGCCCGCTGGATGTGCAAAGGGATTTTTGAACATCTGATCGGATTTGATTATCTTTTAAAAGCATTTTAGCTATGCAATATTACAAATACTCACTACAAGTTTAAGAAATATTTTTAATCTAGGATTTAAAACAAATAAGAATATTTTAGCGATTATATGTAACATGGTGTTTCAAGGAGTGACCGTAAGATTCTATAGCTAAAATATATTTGACTCAATTGCAAGATTGGGGATGGTTCTGTATTAATCTCAGAATATTTTTAATGAAACCTTCGACACTATATATTAACATATTGATTAAATAAAACTTTTTTCATTATAATGTTCGAATTTATCCCGTTCTGGAAAAAATTCGAAACATTCCCGTATTGTCACCCGTAAAGGAACCAGACCAAGAGCCAAACTCGAAATAAAACCTTCATTAGCTATTTGAAACCGCCTACAGAACACCGGAAGGTAAAAGTTAAGTATGATCAATTCTGTTTATGTAAGTGACAATTAGTTATTACTGATTTTTGAGCGCAGAGGACATCTCGCACTAAAACATTAGCATCCTGTTCCAGGTCGCCGAATTTGTGAGGCACAAGAACAGGTGTGGCCAAACTTCATAATACTGCGAACCACACACATAGATATCTACTCGTATCGGAAATGGCGACATATCTCTCGCACAAAGTACTTCAGAGTGTTGCATTTAAATCTTACACATATTAACTTTTATAAATTAAATACCCTTTCCACGAATAACGTAAAAGGAATAAAATAAAATTTACTGTCTAAATTAAATAGAAACCATTTATTAAAATAGTGAATATAGTGATTATTGAATTAATTGAACATACAGCCACTTCAGTTGGAAGGAGGTTTTACTTGTTTTATAAAGCTTCTAAAGTCAGATATGTAGTAAGTTGTAACTCCCTAAAAAGTTGATTAGTAAGTTTTGAACGGTGTTTTGATTTGGTAAATTTCGTTGATGAGTACAGGGATTCAGTCGGATTTTTGTACCAAAAATTTTAATAAGACGACGAGAAGTTTTTCTCTAAACTGGGATATTTGATTTTTCAAAAGTTTCCAAAATTAAGTTATGATGCATTTTCAAGGTCTGATCAACTTCTAGTTTACGTTAATTTGATTTCATCAGTCGGTCTTTCAGTAAGAGACAATTGAGAACTCGGAAAGCTATCGCCGATCAAATATATTTCAAATGGGTTGATAAGGAATATGATAGCAGGTTTTTAGTTCGTAACTTCTACTTCCAATCTCTGACTGAAATTCATCGCCGAATCTTTTAATTTATCTCGATACTCTTAAAGCTTTTCATGTTATATAAAATGAGATATGATATTTAACCGCGAAAATGATTGAGTTTTTAAAAATGAGTTTATTCTGAAAATATTGCCGTTTTCTTTGACGGCTGAATATTCTTTTAATCAAATTAGATATAGTTTCCACTATTCCTTGCAGCGCTAAGTTCAACAATTGCAAATTCTCCATTTTTCAGTTAGAAACATCAGATCTTGTAATCAATTACCTTCCATGAGTTGTGGATGCGACATGTCCGTTTCTTTAAAACATTTTACGATAATCTCGAGTTGTTCAACAAAACTATTTAGAACAAATTGAGTAGCTTCAGGAGTGATGTGGTGGAAGTCGAACATATTGTTCTTTTTGTATAAAGTACTATCATCAGTTATTCAAAACCATTAAGAATCTAGTAAATTGAGAACCAACTTACGTCGCAGTATAATGATACATAAGTTGGAAAATGTTGATCATCAAAGTTTTCCAGGAAATTCTCGAAATGAGGTTGATTCTTTGCATCATGTCTAGTATAATTTATCACTTCTAATTGGGGGGTCATCATCGTATTTCAAGCACGAATTTAGTCATCAGATGCTCACGGAATATGCAATGAAGAAGCAAAATCTGGGGAAATGTAGGATCATTAGAAAGATTATGTGGAAACCCTTAAAGAAAGTATAATTTTACCTTACGTTTCAGTGCTCTTCCATTAAAGTGAAATCATACAGCGTACATCATAGGAGTAATGCACAATAGATCGTGTAATTTCAAAATCACTCGAAAGGAAGGGGGCTTGATCACAACTATGAAATAACCTTGTTCTATATGTGGTTTTCTTATGCGGCACACTACTGGTTCAACATGACATGGGCATGTGGGGTGTGATGAAAACGAATGAATCACAACTAGTACCTGTTAAATGCCTTTTCTGAGGTAATAACATGAATTGTTCTTCATCTTACAACTACTACGAGATAAATGTCTGAACATTCTCTCCACGAAGGACCGCGGAGAAATCATGTAATTATTATAAAACCAAAGAGGCTCGATTGCGATGAATAAGGCGTAATCCACTTAGATTTATCCGAAATAAGAGTGAAATAAAATCATTGCACTCGCATTTCACCTGTTCGTCAACCGAGAATGATCCCCCAATTGATTTTCGTTGACCGAAATGCAAGGAATTCACAGTGTAAAAATCCTTCACCTTCCCCTTCACCATCTCGGTCAAAGGGAATGCTTTCTACATTATAAAATTGCTGCGATGAGCATTAAAGAATCACTCCTGTAAAGTAACCGTTGCGGTATCTCCCGCAGGACTCGTACTTTGAATTTTTCTTGGACCAGCAAAGGTAACCGCACGTCTGGATAAGCATTTGCCAAGATACAGATTTAAAACAAATGGCTCACATGTTTAAATTCTCTCTATTCCCATCGCACGAGTACATATATATAAAGACTAGGTTGAGGTGGGCAACCCGTTCCTTAAAAAGACATTGATATTTCTCTCCTAAGCTCCTTGAGAAATCTGGAATCGTTCTCAGATCGGAGGCTAGCTTGTTGGCCTTGGTGGAGGCGTGGGTGGATTGTCCGCTTCCAAATGCTGAGGTCGAGTAGTCTCTAACTCGCTCTGGATATTGGAACGCAGGATGAGATCATTTAACCACCAAATATAATCAATGTAGGGTCTCTTTGGATATCCATTTCAGGTTAAAAACACAAATAAAAACGAAATAAAATTTCATACACTCACGAGTTAAGTGCAGACCATTCATTCAAAGGCCACAAGATCGAAACCCACCTCGGGTAAAAGCACTATTCTATTTTATATAATTTTTTATAGATAGAGAGAGCCACTGTGTACAACGATCTCACACGTCCTAAAAACAGAAAATGGTTTGCCGACGCAGATAAAAACGTACCAACAGACGTTTGTTCTAATGTTTCAAATTACTTCAGATTGATTTTATTTGCAATTATCTTCCGCCTGATTTCTACTTTGCCATGTCTGGGGAAACAAGTAAGGACCAAAGGAAAATATTCCTCCATCTCCCAATTAATTCCTATTATTAAACTCGTACTTTTATCATTGCCTTTGTCAAAACTATTTTAGTTTCGTTTTCTTTCCCTCTGTTCTCGTTACTGTTTAGTACACAGAAGGGTGAACCATTGGCGTCTATCCAAAATTTGTGTTTAACTTCTTAACTTTAGCGCAGGTGATCTTTTTAAATGAAAGATATGCCTCTTCTGAGGGAAGCGTTTCTAAAACGTTGGTATTTTAACTTTAATGTAAATCTGTTAAATACCGTAGGTATTTAACAAGTTTACATTTCACTGTGAAGTTTTAAATGATACATAATTACGATGAAAGTAAATAATTGGATCACTTTTCACATTAGTGCAATAGAAACAGCTGCAATAGCTTTTTCAAAAACAAAGAAATACATTCTTCGTACTTTTTGTCGCATTTCTTATTTTTTATATACATCGGGAAGAGTTTTTTTCTCATATCATTTCCTAAATTTGTACAAACGTAAAGGGAACGAAGAGCTCAAACAAATACATAAACCTCTAAATGTTAAATCAGAAGAGTCCAAAGTTGTGCATTTCCTGCCAAAAGAAACTCATATTCAAATGGAAAAGCAGGGAAGTTAATTAATTAATCACTGTTGTTTCGTTCCTTTTTATTCCTTGAGAGTTGAAATTAAAAATGTCCAAGTCACCATGTCGAATTGCTAATAATGAGAGAGCGAGAGCAGAGACCAATACAAAAGAATGGAATGTAAAGAATGGATAAATTGCTTGCCTTTAATCCAGCGATTTACCCTTGTAGTGTTGGCCCTCCAGACCTCACCTTGCTGCGGTGATTTCCAAGACCAAGGTTTTCTCTGCGATCTATTGAGATTCCAAAACCGTTTGCGTTTCAGACTACGGTCCACAGCTTGCCTCCGTGCGATATGGTTGAAACAGGGCAGAAATTTTACTATTCCAGTCGAATCCAAATCTGACTCGAAGATTGGCACAGACTCTGCCCAACCTCAGAAATCGAAAATGCTCGAAAAATAACCATACACGAACAATTCAGTTTCTCAAGCTTTGAGCCAAGTTATTTGGTTTTCCACCAAATCGGAATTCGTGGACGACAGAATGAAGCAAATATAGCTTTCGAAGAAATTCTAAACTTAAGAATGAACAAGGTCTCGACCCACCTGTGTTGCGCAATTTCGCATGCCTATAAAAAGCTGCCGTGGAATTAAGTCCCTCATAAACAGTCGTAAAAGCGCTTATTTTTTTGTTATTTTGCAGACTTTGATTCTTTAGTGCCAATATGGTCATATTCTTGAATTGTGATCTTGTTTGCAGGGAATCGCCACGAATAATTAGCGCGAATTTTCGGTTAATTCTTTTACTTATTAATTCCCTCGGGAAAAAAATATTACGGCTAAAAGAGTCTTTCTAAAATAATCACTTTTAAAGCCCGACCTGCTCCAAACTCTTGTGGACGATGCTAATTACAGGGAATACGATGGTTTATTTAACTACCTATCTATCCAAATAGCACCCCGCAAGCCATCACAGTATGGCAGGTGGTAAAACACACAACAAAAATTCCGAATCAAAAATTAAGTTTTAAAGCATGTGTTTTTAAGACAAAAAACTCCCCAACAACAATAACCTCGCCTCTCATACAGCAAGAAGCAACAGTGTAGTAGGAAACAAATTACATCTTGATATTACGGTGTAAAACCGACTCAATGGCATCAAACGTTTCAAAATGTGAGTAAAAATAATTCCAACTGTTGTTCTCTCCAATAGTCTTTTGTAGATCCAGGAGTATTATCAGCTTATTAGGAGCTCAATTATGATTCTTATCATAATTGAGACGATAATGCGACTTGAAAATAAGAACTCTGGACAGATAATTTCTCTGCAGACTTACTTTGGAATTGAAAACCCTAATTGTTCGAACACGAACTAAAAATTCGCTATTTATTCCTTATTCCTTTGAAGTAAAGAATGTGAATAGACGTCAATTCACAGTAACAATTCCATATGAGCATTCATTGTGAGATGTGTGTGATAATAGTTACGATACATCTTTTCTAAAAAACATTTTTGCCCTCATGATTCTGTAAAACACAAAATCGTTAAGGCGTGCCCTGAAGATCCCTTTATTCTCTACAAATTTCACCATGACCCCAGAAAACCATCATTCAACGAAAGAGAATTGTGCGACTGATGGATGTTCCAGTTTACTCTTTCAAAATCACGAGCAAAAACCTGTATCCTTTTAGATTTAGACTAATCATCATTTTTCTAATGAATTCTACAGTTCTGTAAAATGCCAATGTCTTAATAGACTTGGTTCAACTCCTTAGAACGAAATTCTCGTAACTACGAACTCGAACCTAGCTTTAAAAAATATTGCCTTTTAAAACGTTAATTCAAAATGGCCTCGATATTTGAGGTGATACTATGTAGTTCTTTGCCGATTTTAAATAAAAATCGGTGTTTTCACGATCAAGGGGTGTTCGTAGATGTTGTTTATATATCGTCTGTACAGTATATTGACGACGTTTGCTACATATAGCGGTTCCTTCATATTTTGCTTATCGATCAAACATACAATTCCACCAAATCCAGAAATGATAACTGTATGTTTTCATATCGTTCATTCCTTGTGATTTTCTTGCGCCGGGTGAAATACGTAATACGGTGGGGGCAAAACATACCAACGACAGAAGTTTAGAGCGTATTGTCAACAAGAAAAACCTTGCTTCGAATATTGATATTCTTGTGTTACGGAAAGCAATTTCGTACATGTAATTAACTTTACAATATCCACTTTGCTCCCAATTGCCATTTCAGCCAATAAAAACTTTTCCATAGGGAGAAATTCAGTAAAATTTACGTTTAATTGAAAGAAATTAAGATAGCATGAAGATATTTACAAATTTTGTCACATCTAACTTGATGCTTTATCATGTAAAATAATAGCTAGGCATCCTTCACTATTAGATGAAAGCAGCATCATTTTATCAAAGGCCACTTTCAATTTAATCGCTGATTTTGAAGCGAATGAGTTTTATTTTTTGCATTTTACTCAATAATTCCACCGATTCCGTAATTCGGTTCAATTGATGATTATTTAAAAGCTCTCAGACGGCCTTTTTTTCCTTTGAGGCTGTTCCAGCTAAAGCGTCGAACGTATTCAAGTGAGATAGTGACTGGGAAGAGACGGTAGAACGATGCAATTTTATCGCTGTCAGTCAAGAGGAAGATGTACGTATAATAGGCACAGGGTAAGAAGGTAATAACATCAAAGTGAAAGATCCGTAGGAGCATGACAGATAAAATTTATATGAACTCGAGAGCCATAAGTGAAGACGAATGTGACTTCGATGTGTATGAGACCTGAAGTATTGACAAATAGCAGTCCGTCTGGTGTGTGAATGAAAAATTGAAAAGCTCAACAAAAGCTAAACATTGATAATTGAATAAAATCAACGTAATACGTTCTCAAATTTTGAAGAAATGCATGCTTAAGCACTTGATTTAGGGTCATGATTCAAATGCATAATTCCATGTTACAACTTTTATTATGAAAAGATTTCCATATGTTATTTTCTGTTCAGTTTAGCTTCGCATTATAGATTTTCAAATATCATATAAATTGAGCGCAGAGAATAATTTTAACAAAAAATTAAAACTTTATAATGCTCAGAAAAGATAATAAATGAGATTTATGGGCACCCAATATCTAATTTAAATGTTTTGGCCTAGTTTGGCTTACAACTTTTGAAAACTACTTCTCTATCTTGAATAGAAATATTTTCTATCAAAAGTATCGTCTTACAATTTCCGGTATTAGTAAAAGAATACTTGATATTATAATTTAATATTTTCATGCTCACATTTTCGTTTCAATTCTGGTAAGAAATCGCCCGAGGATGTGTCAAGATTACAAAAAAAAGGATAGAATAATGGTAATTTAGGATTAATATTTAATTATTCGGAATGTTATTCTTAAATTTTCATCCCATGGAAACTGTGATAAACATGAATTTAACAGAAAATTCAGTCCATGAGACCATAATTGAATTCCTTTAATTGACCCTGAACAGCATGTATCTGCAAGGGAAAAGCTGGAGCGCATTTATTTGTATAAAATGGGGAAATTTAATTAATTAAAAAATGTTAATGCATGTCAGTAAGGGCGGAAGAGACGTGGGGGCACAATAAAATATTGAAGTCGTGAGTGTGTGGGCGACGACTAGACGACCTCCGACTTGAGTAATTGAACCACACCCTCTTTTTCGTTGGTATTTTCATTAGGTGAACCGACAAGATAAAATGGCATGAACCGTTCCAGTGGGAGCTTTTTGCGCGTACATCTGGCGAACACTTGCTCCACCGAGGCTGTGAAATATAAAAGAAAGAGCTTAAGTCCAATGCTCGATTTGGATAGGCATTCATTCCCATGTATCCACCTCGGTAACGGTTTGTGAGGAACTCTTTGCCATGATTTTATTTGGGAATTCTCCATACTTTATTCATTATCCACCTACTCAAACGTATCTCAATGCGATTTTCACAGGCAAAATAATGATAGTCTCCAGGTTTTTTTGTGTTGATGCTTTCGGAAAAGGTTGTCCGTCCAGAAACTCTTCCTCTTCCCGAGTCTCCCAGTCTCTTCCACCGTCACCCCTAACCGTTTTGCTGTTTCATGTTATCCTAAGTGCTTTCTGGCAGCTGCACACATTATATCAGAGGGTATTCCTGGTTGTTTTTGGACCGCGGAAACTCATTTTATTTTATTTCGCTCATTAAAGATTAGCGAATTCCATACAAACGGATATTGCTTCCGTCTTGTTGATTTCGGGCTCATGCTCTGTCAGCATTTGACTGTTCGGAGGAAAAAATAATTAACTGCAAACATTGTTCACGAAATTTAAAACTATTGAAAATTATGGAATGTTTCAGGGGAAAGAAGTAACTTCAATATCAATTTCATTTCAGAATCAAAGGCTCTATTTCCGCTTGCTTGGTCTACGGCCATATATGTAGCAATAATGTAAAAATATGCATTGTTTTTTTTAGCTACGAAAAATCAAGGAGTTTACACTCAGACTCTGGACCCATAGTTTCTCTCTATTTCTCTTATCCTTTCATTCTTCCCTTCCGTAGAATGGCGAAGGTGGCCTTACCTCCGAAACGTCGTCAAGATCATTTTCTTTCCCTTAACCTCTGCCAGCACCCTTATTTATCTCCCGCTTTCTTTGTCTCCATCAGTGGGGTCTCTTATGCATCATCTGTGCCCCATTTTATTTCCATTTTTGGTCACTCCAAAATTCTGCCATCACTCTAGTTCCATAAAATTTTGACTCCAAACTCAGGTTAGGCCTACTATAAGGAACAGTCAACAGTCACGATTGTTGTAAAAAGGGAGCACGACGAAGGTGGCAATGGCAAGCAGTTGTCCTCAGAGAAGGATTCCATCAAAACCATCGTATCGATACCCTCGAGTAGAAATTTACGCGACGGCAACTGTTCCCACCAGTGCTCGTAGATGATCCACCAGTAATTTTTACAGATAACTATCAAGAACCTATCCTAACTCGTACAAAGGTTCATTGAAATTAATTTCCTCGATAGTGTTTTCAACGTGAAAAAAATCAAAATCAAAAACACCCTATTCACTAGGGTCATACACCTGATAGTCACTTCAATGAAGTACACACTGATACTGACAGACAGTCAACAAAATTCCCGGTAGATGGGAAGCGTAAGAGACATACCATTCATGCTACTTCTTTTCGGGGCAGGGAAATTCAATGAAGTCTCAAATTAAATAGGAAATGTACAACATTTCATTAATTTCTCCTTTACCATTCTATTCTAATATCCTTTCTTCCTCGTCACATTCATACAATGCTCTTCTGCTCCTGTACCTTACGACAGCGAAGCGAAGAGCAGCGGAGGTTCCAGGGATTCAAATTTACCTCCAACCAAAAATGAGCGTTCACCGCGCAGGACAAATTGATCCACCTCGTGGCTTTTCGACTCGTTCCACTTGAGCCAACGAAAGAAGTGGTTAGTTCTCCTTCAGAACATCCTACATTCCTAACGTCTCGAGATAGCCGTGATCGTATAGTGGTTAGTACTTTGCGTTGTGGCCGCAACAACCCAGGTTCGAATCCTGGTCACGGCAGTGTTTCAGTCACTGAGACGGCATGAGGCATGTTTTTTTTTGCTAGAAGACTAAAATAAAATTTCCATGATTAGAAATGATTGTAACATTGACGGTCACATTCCAATATAAAATTTTATTACAATTCTGTTCACTAGAATCACTTTCCGTTTTTTCGTAGAATGGTCGATACCTTGCTAAACCACAGACAGATAGCTCTCGATTACTTTTCATTTGGTAAATTTTAAAACCGGGCATCAATCAAACATTGATGGGCATTATCAGAGATAAAAAAGCTGATTAGAAACGGTTAAGTTCTCGTAGCCAAAATGAAATTGTTTTTTAAAATGGCTTCAATCATTGAAACAGCTTTTTTTTTTCAAATTATCTGAGACATATGATCATTCAGATTAAAGCATTCAAAGCCGCTATCTTCCACTCGATTCTTGTGATTATTGTCAAGAGATCATAACCGCTTAGCGTTAAACGTTTCTCTAGTATTACCATTTTGCGGATTATTAAAAATCCGTCTCGGATTTAAACGTAAGAGGCTACTAAAGCATATAATATAGATGGCATATTTAGGATTAAATAACTCGTGATAAATGCAAGATTGGTGGTTAAATGTTAACAAATGAGGAGTGGATTATAATTTTTAAATAGTGACTGTTTAAATTCTCCCTTAAATTCTCTCAGAGACGTATTTAGGCATGGAATAATGCCCATGTTTCATTAAATATGCCTATTTAAAAATTTTACAGTTCGAATATGAATGAACGATGTATAAGACCTGTGACTGTGTTCGACGTAAATCGCCCAAAGGTCCAAATTAAAAGCCTTATTTCCCTAGAATATTATTCTACAGATTTGGTATATTTCTAATTTGAAAATTAACACAGGTAATAATTAATAATCAGTGCTAATCTATATGAAAATATTATTGGTGGACAAGAAAATACGTTTTTAATATCTGACGAAGACTTTTGCAGCGCTTGAAGATGCAACTTCAGATGTACCACCGAAACAAAGTATATTATACTTTTCCACTTTACCATTCCTATTAGGTGGCTTTTGATAATTCCATTTGCTGATTTTAAAATTCGAATATTGTTGACCTTAAATTTCTTCTCGCTAGAAGGGGGCATTTAAAAAAAAATGGAATGCATTTCTCTATTGTAAAATTACAACCCATGGTTCGAAAAATTCATTTACCTCTAGGTCAGTCGTGGCGCTCATTCGTAAAAAGTATTTCTTTTTTAAAATCTAAATTACGAACTATAATAGACATCTTGAGGTATTTCATAAAATTTCATAATATTTATTTGTTTTGCTCGAGGGGCCAAAAAAAGAGGAGTTCCCAACAGAAAACCTCCTGAGCCTCAACGGTTAAAATCCTAGTCACGGCACTGCATAGAGATATTGTCCAATTTTTATGCCGTCAATTTGATTTTGAGCAACCCCGTTTAACAAGCATATTTATAAATTTATGTTTAAAAATAATTATATACAAATATATATATATATATATATATATATATATAATTATTTTCCCATAGGTGCTATATTTATGTTTAAATTTTTCCTACTCCATTTAGACTAATTGGAACTCAACCTTACTAGCCTAATTAATATGTCCACATAAACATGTGACTCCCGGCTACATAAATTGGACCAAACTATATTATTAAAAATAGTATTGGAAATGCTAATTTCATTCGTTTCAGTTTTGAAGTCTATGCATCACCATTTCTCAATGGCGGTCGTTTTACATACAATATTTGAGATGACATTTGTTTACAGATAGGTCCTATTTCCTCAGCAACATTTGATGAAACAGATTTTTAAAATCTATACTAATAAACAATCATTTCTAAGCACTATTTACGTCGACTAGATTCTGGATCTATTTAGGAATTGTTCAATGTTAATGGAGATGCCATCATCTACAGGTTACTACTTCGTAAAGTTGATGATGCGTCTTTTAATCTGCTACAAGTATAATGAGGAGACATCTAATGCATAAAAAGTATTAATGACTTTTGATGGAATATTTTTATCACGAATACGCTTTTCTGGTATTTTTTTGTCATGGGTAATCTCTTTTTCTCAAAGTTTATTTGCCTTTACTCCACAGATTTAGAACACCAGAAATAAACAACACCTATGCTATGACGATACCCGAATCGGTGACCCTTGGCTTGGTAGGGGGACAACTTATTTATATGGCTAACCAGATTGGATTATTATGTTTATTAAATTACCAAGTTTATATTAACTTAATACCATCCAGCACGCGTGCATGTAGCATTTGGTGTGTTTTGATTAGTTCTATTCAAAAAATATTTTTTACTCTCTGCAATAACTGCAGAAAAACAGAAAGCATGGTATTAGCTTTACAAATAAACCGAAGTGAAATAGTATCTTTTATACACGCATATCTTACCATTACGATTAAGCATCACACACAAAACACCCATGCTAAATTTTCTGAGGTTTAACCACTAACCTCTCCTTGTTCTACTGAGTGTAACTCGCAATTTGAAGATTCATTCTCTCATATGTTTTTCCAACCTACGCTCTCTATCTTAAAATTTAAAGGAATCGCCGCAAAAAGTGATCCTTTAGACGTCATCCGGAGATTGATTAAATGCAGGCTGTGCGAACACTGATTTTGAGTCGACAAGCATATTAATGTTCAATTCCTAAATTTAGTCCTTCAAACCAAACGTAACAGTCACCGCCAGGCTTGCCACACCCAAGGATCTACTTCAGCATTCTTTCTTACAGCACTTCATCCCCTTCACCCTCCTTCCATTTTGTTGTTTATTCTACATAAACCTCGTCTTCCAAGGTAACCAAATAAACTCGAAGGAGTGCCGTAATGTCCTAGAGGTTATTCTTGAAACAGTACTTGGCAATCATTAATTTCTCATCAGCATACACCATCTCACTAATCATTTCACGGAGATACTTGCAAATACATTCTCGTCGTGCATTATTTTTTCTTGGATTATGATGACTTCGTTTCTTTTCACTAAAGCTTGAGGGAAGTAATGGCGATGATGTACCACAACGAGTATGTGAGGAAATACTCAATGGTGGTGAAGGATAATTTAATACAGGAAAGATTTGTGTAGTACTTTGATTAATGTTTAATTCCTTTTCAATAAAATGTCAGAAAACTGAAACTCTTAAAAATAGTCAAAAGGGCTACTATACTAATAATAACACGAGTATAGCAGGAACGGCGGACGCAGCTACTTAATATGTACCTGCAACGACGGCAAAGATACTCCTCCGACGGCGAAGATGTTCCTCTGCAGACACTTGGAGAAGGAATTAAAAAAATGTAAACAAATAATAAAATACTAATTATTTATTTTAAAACAATTAAAAGATAAAAATAGCAGAAAAAGTGTTTGAAGCATACTTCGGGTCAAGGAAATAATGAAATTAGTAAAGCAAAATAACTTTCTTAAGTCTTAATTTAAATTTAGACTTTTTTACTGTTCTTACGCCAAAAAGGAACGGTGAGTACGAATTATGTAAGAAATACACCCTAGAGACCCATTAGAATTAGAAATATGAAAATAATATCTGAATGAAAAAAGAATTATGATAAATATTATAAAAATATACCATGAATAGACACATCATCAAAACAAAGCTCTTGGAAATTCAATGCTTCACTTAAGCTCCAGAATATTCAGAGAGATAAATGCCGAATATCTCATGGTATTATATTGCTATACATATTTTTTCGAGCAGCCTATAATTGCGCTATAATAAAATGTCGATCTCCTCAATGGCATTTTCTCTTGCGGTCCTACAATCTTGTTTAGACCTGGACCCACCGTTGAAAAATCTTCAGGCCACAACGTCTCACGAGAATATCGATCACGAAGAACTGGACTCATTAATTCGCGTTCAATATTCATCTCGGCCCCGGGTGCACCTAAAGGAACAACTTTTTGCCGCAGCTCCTGAAGTCTGCATAACGAGCAGAGTTGTGAGACAAGAGCGACAAACTGCGCAGTCTCTGTCAGAAGGAGAGAAAAAGAAGAGAGACAGGGTCAAGGTTTCGACCGCTGGACCGCGCGCGCGAGGAGACTCCGGTCCGCTCGCCGCCTTGGATTCCTTCTTGGGTGTGGTCGAGAGGAGATACACGTACGAGTATCTCGGAGCGAGCAATGCTGAGAGAGAGGAGCGTGAAGAGGGCGCCCCCAAGCGATGTTTCTCGCGGTCGAGTTTGATAACCTCAGATGAAATTTCGATGTGACCCACCGATTAAGAAACGTCTCGAGACGACTTCCGCACCCATCGAACGGTGCCTGTGGGCAGGGCCATGGACACGTTAATCACTGGCTACCGAAAGTCTGGCGGATGTATCGGCAGACAAAAAAGTTATGTGCGGGATTTCTCCGGGAGGGACAGGCGTCCGGATCTTCAAATGAAGAAGGATAAAGCCGTACACTAAAACTAATACTGCAACAATTTCAGAGAGTAAAAATCATTCGCCTTGACCGGGATTCGAACCTGGATCCCTCGATATCCGGCCGAGTGCTTTAACCACTTAAGCTACCGAGTAGCTTAAGTGCTTAAGGCGAATGATTTTTACTCTCTGAAATTGTTGCATTATAATGCACACATAGCAGGTGACTCCGTTAAAGTTACTGTTACAGTTTCTTAAAACTAATACGCCTAAAATGAACTTCCATCGAATTTCGTGAAAAATGCACGCGGCACATTGTATAATCAGTCAGGGCTAAGTGGAAGAATTGTTTTAAAATCCTTTGTGCAGCCATTAAATTTTAAGACTTCTACACGATTGTGATAGGAGGAGGTACGGAGGTTTACCGAGCATTTAACGTTTTTCAGATATTTTCAGGGTGGGAATCAGGGTCGAATTTCGGAGGAGGGGACGGGAAGGGAGCACTTTCCTTTAATGACTAAAAAGTTCAGCGAGTAGGTGAGAGAATTGAAGAGAAGGTGAGAATTGAAATGTAAGTTGTGTTAAAATCAAATTTATTCCACGTTTGGATGCCTGGTAATTTTAAATAATTTATTGGAACCGTTTTCAAGAAATATACCGTTAAATTCGTCTTGGATCATGACCCTCTTGGTCCTCAAACCAGATAACTTCAACCTTTTGGCGATACTGAAATTGGGGACCCAAGGTGAGAGCCAAAACTTCAGGAAAAAGAGGTGACCTTGGTGCATGCCGTTTCGCGTGAACCACTTCTTCGGTGTCATTTGGCGATTGTGGTCATGTCACATTTCAGCATTATCTAACCAGATGACTATAAAAGTAACAGAATTTCACGGTGGTCATATTCAGCGACCGCCTCACCAAATTTTTGCTACTTAATTTCGCAAATCAGGGATTTTAATAATTTAATTAATGGCAGGTATTCATATCCTTTTTTGGGTGTTGGTCCAATTTTCAGTTTTTTAAGCTATTTTTTTCAATTAAGCCCCTTTTAGTACAGAGAAACATCATTAATGCATTCTTATAGTCTATTTTAAAGGTCTTGCTGTCGACGTTATTGGCATATACTTCCAAAGATTAATTGTAATACATTCCCTAATACCTCTACATAAACCTCTACTATTGGTCAGTAGACGAAGCTGAATAATAGGATAAGAGTCTTCGACATGGCTACACTAACTTATCTGTGGACTATACGCGTATATAGCATTATATTATAACAAAATATTAAATTTAACAAATCGAGAAAAAGCATGAGTATATGACAAACAAACTATTAGAATAAAGTATAAATTCTCTTGAAAATCGGCCAATATAGTTTTAATTAAATTATTGAGCGAATCCACTAAATTTGATCATTTAAAGAATAATTTCCCTTGCCATATTGTTATTTGCACAGTCCGTATTATTCTATTATCCATTGAGACTGAAAATAGTTTTACCAAGTCTAAGAAAAATCAACGATAACAATTAATTCAATTCGCTACTCAAAGATCTAATTATATATGGATTCTTAAAACTCTTCAATTCAAAGATTCAGCTTCCAATGAAGAAAATATGGTGTCTAAAAGAGTTTTTAATTTACTTCCTCAGTAAACTATACATAAAAGAGAATCCTCTTCTACGCGGGGGATGTGCTTTCCGTCACTCCCGTCTCTATTCTCAATTTGATGCACTCTCCGTACGCTTCAGGTTGAAGGGAGCCGACGATTAGTTCACGTGGTTTCGCTTCTGCCAAGTACACGTCAACACGGGCGAGGACGCCCACTCATTCCCTTCATCCTTTTCCATTTTGAGCCATCACTACCGTCAGTTGGGACGAACGGAAGTAGTCGAAACAATGATGCGAGTCTTAACATATCGACGCCGTCAATAGCTATGAAGCTGTAGTGACTCGTTTTTTCATGCACCCGGCGTCAGTATCGTCATCGATCATCACCAGTAATCAGCCCAGACATATGACATATTTTCTCCACACTCTCCTTCTGTTGACTACCCACCTCGAGCCTACATGATTCCTATTCTTGGGCGTATCTTTCATGTAACTCGGACAAGATCTTCCTTTGTATTCCATCCCGTTCCCTTTCTCTCGACGATTGTTTCCTTGACAGCATACTCCCGAAAAGGATACTAAAAACTATTGATATTAATTATAAAGCTCTATAGGGTCTTCTCGTCCTTCAATAATATCTCAGAGTTTTTACTTAAAAATCAAATTATAATATATTAACTTGAGAAAGCTAGTTTTCTTTGAACCCTTCATTTCTTTTTTTTTCAGAGTTTTTTTTTTAATTTTGCTATCCCCTACGCATCTTAGAAACTATTCGTTGGTTATTCGATCCGTCTATTTGATGTTTATTAATTTCCCATAGCACGACATTCCCAATCGTCGATGTTCGGCTGTTGGCATTATGATTCCTTATTTTTAGGCTCATGTGCCTGTTAAACAACTTTTTATGGCAAATAGTCGTATTTTCCTGAGCTATTCTATTAACTACTCAACTCTTTTTTTTATTTTTCTGATCGTGATTCCCAGACGACCAACTCTTCCCCCTATATGTGTTATCTTCTCCTCTTCTACCTAGATCGGTATACTTCGTTTTGCTTATTCTCAGGCGGTGCCTTCTTATCACATTCTCTCATTTAATGCATGGGCAATGCCAGCTGGCATTCAATAAAATTGATAAATGAACCATTATAAATCTTTTACATTTTCCTATCGTTTCTAACATACTAGAAAATTCAGGCCTAAAAATCTCAAAAACATATATTAATCGACAAAATGATAAATCAGTACTAGCAGCTGCGCCCATAATAATAGCCTACTTCTCTTTCCGTCAATAAAATATTTTTTCCTTTTTCCATCTTCAGGTCTCGTCTTAGAATCGAAATAGACATAAAAATATTATTCTCCGCCCAGATATATCCATAAAATATAAATCCCTTAAAACTGGAACTTGAAGGTGGAAGATTTTTTTCAAGGTTCAGTCAGATGGACCGAAATTATTGGAAAAATAATTACACTAACAAAAATACGGTCTTTGCGTTCGAAGATGAAAATGCCTTGAACATTTCAAAAGGTGAAAGAAAACTCAAGATGTAAAAATTTCAAGTTTCATCAGATACATATTATAAAATGCGTATGTGACGGTGGATAATCCACTTAATTCCTCGCCATGACCATGCAAGCGACAATCAAACATTTTTGCTTGCAATTTGTTTTCGTCGTTAGTGCCATAAATTGATGCATCTAGAAATAGTGCTGCAGATTTTAAATTGATTAGAGAAGTGTACAAGTCTCTCAAAAATGCTTAAGTTCTTCAAGGTGGTATCATGAAAATTAGACGTGCAAGTGCACCAATAGTAGGAATAGTCAAATACTCCAACCGCAATGCAATGGAATGCATCATAGATCCACCACTGGGCATTATAAGGCTAAACATATGATATTATAACATAGGAGCACAGTGTACAATCCTGCGTTCCAGGCGCACATTTCCCGAATTGTCATCGAAAAAGGCGTGTGCATCTATGACGGGTTCAGTTTCTTCTGGTACTCTCCCTTCTCGGAAGGAAAACAGGAAGATTAGTCATCCTTCTGACCCTTCTTTTCTTGGGCTTATGACAAGATCTTAGGGGGATATGAATCCTAGTTTAAAACCATAGAGCATTCGTTTCCACTCTCTAACACCCCACTTCCACTAGTATTGCGTCGTGCATGCCTAAGTTCTCGCCCCGATGTTTTTCAACAGGATGGTTACCGTACTTTACTGATTCTGAGAGTTGAGTCTCCCATGGAGTAGGGTGCAAGTTGTTCTGGAAGTTTTTAATGGCTCCCACTCTTAAACATCCCAATATCCTAAAATAAGGGCTACAGAGGCTACAGCCATTCATGCTAAACGCTGTCCATCAGGGAGAGCTATCGCACGGGCGAATAAGATTTAAGTTCAGAAAAAATACCTCTTGATAATCATAGATGCGCCCTTCGGCGGTAAACTCAAAATTTTTCATTGCTAAATAACCTATACCTTCTTCTACCAAGTGTTCTAAAACAGAGGGAAACAACCGACGAGAAATTGAACATCACATTCGACACGCCTTTGTGAAGTTTTGGAGAGTACGAGGTAAATGGTTTTTTTAAGTGACAGGGTGGTGAGCATGATTTTCCTTCGATATTAATATATTAATTACTGCGGATTCGACTAAATATTCTAAGAAAATTTTGATGTTTGCCATAAAAACTTATCATATATTATTATTATTAAAATGTACATGTGCAAATAGGCAAATGCCAGGTGGCACACAAGTCCCAAGTGTTACAATAAACTGGCCTTGGAAAAATAACACGGTTTCTGAAATACAATCAATATCACAAAAGAAAATAAATAAAATCAGTCAGAAAAAAATACACTTTAAGGAAATTTCCAAACACCAATCTGTAGTGCATACAAAAAAAAAAGAAAATCCCCATTTCATTAACATTTGTTTCCCAATCTACAAGAAAAAAAATTAAGCTGTTACGTATAATTTTATACAACAATATTCATTTAATTCATCAAAGCTAATTCAAATGGTATGCGTCAACGCTTGATTGTTTAATTATTATTTTTTCGACGTTTAAAAATGAGGTGCGTTTTACATGGGCTCACGTTTAAACGAAATATGTGGCGTTTATTTCCCATTGTAAAAAATATAAAAATTAAAGCAATAAAAGGTTTACAAAGCAATATACATTTAAATTACCTCAGCCTAACAGATATAAAACTGCAATTAGAGCACATTAAATACCGTTACAAAATATATTTAAAATGATTGGCACAATGTTGATGCGAATTTTAAATCTTAACTTGAACCATGAGCTACTTCTAAAATTACATATTTGAGCAATATTACCATACTGTGACCAATCGATAAGCGTAGGCGTATTGAAATTAAGTCGGTCACGTTGAAGTTTTACAGGAAAAGTATAGACTGAAGTCATCGCAGTATTTTTTGTGGCATAAACATTCAGGAGGCGTGATTACAGGCAATACACCTCTGGAGGTTAAAAATGTTATCTACGCACAACCAGCAAATGAATCATTTCGCCAGGTGAAAATTATCGCCGACAATCGTAGGACGCCCAAATGGATAAGGTAAAATGGATTTTTAAAAACTACGACTACGAGTCTGGTGCGTGAGACGAAAAAAAACTGGGAGAACTACTAAAAATGGCCGATTATCTCAACGAATGCGAAATAGCGGAAGGCGTTAACTCCTGTTACTCGGCAACGGGCAAGAGGCCCAGCTATCATTAAACCACGTGGAGAAGCAGATTGGAATTCCTCTCCGATGACGCAGGGTGAAAATTCAAGGAGGGAAATCGGTGAATGACTGGTGTGGGAGAGGTAGGGCGAAAGACGCCCAGCTGTCTACGATAACCATAATTCCATCCTCGGTTCTTTATAATCAATAAAGGGGTGTGTGCGAATCATGAAGGGAACTCGCAGACACACGCAGTTGTTAAGTAGATAGCAAAATCTTCAGCCCGAAGGTCGGTCAGGTGTGTGAGGGTAGAGCTTAACTGGAAGAACGGCGGGTGAAATTAGCACATTCAAGAAGGGAAGGTGTCGCTCCTTCCCCTTTTTCCCCAACGGTTCCCAGAAAATTCTCGTAAGAGGAAATCGCAGTCAGGATTGTGCGAGGAGTTACGGTCCTCTAGGGTTTTCAGGAGAGTTTTCAGGTGCAGCACGCTGTCCCACGAATGGGGCCAAGAGATAACAGATCATCCGAATTGAAACAGGAGAAATTAAATCCAGCATATGTTTAAATCCAGAGCATATTTAAGCTTATTATAACATTTTAACGCACTAAAATTATTTACCTCTTCTCTCTCACAACTGGCGATAGGATCAAAATCAAGCGTAAATGTCCAAATGGCAATGGAGAAATACACTAATTGTAAACAAGCATTTCCATAATAACACATAACTTTCAACAGAATGTACACAATGAAGGCCGGGATCATAATGCCCGATGTCACACGCCCCCATCGTGGATTGCAGGGTATAACGAGCATAAGTATAGTCCTACGCTTAAAACATGAAAAGTCCGCGACTTCTTTAGTAAGCATGTCCACCTAGATATTCATTATTTTGTATCCGTCTCATCACATCTATCAATTCATTTATCTATTAATTTTCACCTTCTTTCCATCTCTTATGAATAGGCAATGTTCTCACATGGGTATTATACACGTATGAGCTACTTGAACTATCATGACTGATAGTATTTATGGAATACGTAATTAAAAAATCGAATGTTGAGGACACATCCCTTTCCCTTAAGTTTCTCTCAGCTTTATTTTTTCTGTCATTAATAAATAAAATTAAAATAAAAAGAAATAATTACTGTTTTAGCAAAGGGGTTGGCCATCAAAATCGCAAATACCTGACTGTCATGCAAAAATATAACATTGCTACTTGAGCATTTCATCATAAATATTGGGCGCCCTAAATTATCAGCGCCATAAAAAAAGAGTCGTATGTATTCAGTTATTGAAATTCGGTAAAACGCAAAAAATAAAATTAAACGCATTAAAATTTGATGTATTTCCCCGCAAAAGTAATAGGGATGATCCACAATTTGCCGAAGATCGAGAAAATCCGGTGTATTGCGGTACCAGCATATTGGGAAACCGGTATTTAACGATGTTGTGGAATGTGCTGCGGTGGTTTGGTATTATATAGCGACGCCCATTTTCAAATTCGTCCTACATCATCACATTCATAATGAAATATGTATTATTCATTTAATAGTTTTAATTTATTACAGCGAAATAAACCTGCAATATCGTGAATTTATATTTATTAACGAGAAGCCTCTTTATCAACTACCTACGTTCTGCTCGAGAATGCTGCCTAAAATATAGTTATCCCTGGAGAGTATGGGTGGAAGACTCATTATGACCTTTTTTGCTTTTTCTTACATTTCAAGATGCATGCGTGTACGAGTACATAGTACGTTGTTAACAACTGAATAGGCTTATCTATTCCCACTACAACTCACTCGAACAATCTTATGATACCACAAAGAAATTGTAAAAGAGATTTTCATCAACTTTAAAATTCTTGCAATCATTCTAGACCCTCCTTTCTAGAATCCACTTTTCGTGGAGCGAGCGCTTTAGGGCTCGGTCCCAGCCTCAACCAATGGCTAGCGCATCCAACAGATGTGGATGGGAGCACGGCCGGCGGAGAGATTGTTCACCCACTCTCTGTTTCTCGCATTCTTCATCCATCTCTTTTTCTTCACCACCTCCTCCCATCTCAGCTTACCCCGCCAATCTTACTCAGCTCTTGGGAAAATAAAGGAACAGAATGATGGCCCACCTGCCTGGTATTTGGCGATCTCTGCCCTCGCGCTGGGGGTTTGGGCGGGAGCCAATGAACCCAAGAGACGTTGAGAGCCTCCGTCGAGAGAACCGCCGATGGCAGCGGCAAGTAATTGAACTTTGACCACGGAGCTACTTTTCGTGCCCCGAACATGGCGTCATCCAGGTTATTTTCTATTTATATTCCAGGCAACCTCTCAAATTCGCAGGGACGAAATGTACTTAAGAGTAGAACTGAAAATAAATCACAGAAATTACTTTTTATTAGAAGCTTTGATGATATAATTTATAACGACATAATGCTAAATCGTGAAGTATTTCATTCATCCACGCATCGTCCATAAACTTTCTAACGGTGATATGTGCTTTTCATTTAGTGTAATTAGATATAAAACTATGTTTTTCTCCGTAATAATGTCTCTGTTAATAACAAATGATGTAAAATATGTTGGCACCGATCGCATGCGCCAATGTTGAAATAACATCATAGAATTTGTCGATGATATTATACGTCGCTAATAAAAAGCAATGATAATTACTTTAAATACTAACCATCCCCATCTTTTTTATGCAAAGTAGGAGCCATTGTACAGATATTTTCATCAGACGTAAAGATTCTGGGATGGAAGCACTAGAAATACAGTATACCTGTACTATCTTCATGATAACTGCCAGAACATCATGTACTGAAATATAATCCATTCAAGACTTAAGAATATTTAAATACTTTCGGCAACACTCTGATAGAGAATAGCAGCAATAGAATACATTCTTATTTTCACTGACATAAGGCAATGCATTATCGACGTTTACTCATTTTAATATCGATTATTAATTACTGATATCAAAAATAAACGGACAGTGATCGAGGGCCGCAATTCCATTTCACCCGATTCAAGAGTGCCATGGAAATCACTACCATAAAAGAAGGTAATATTTGAAAGGACAGAAGAGAAAGGGACACATTCTGAAATTAACTACAGAAGGAAAAAACTGGATACATATTGATTTGAGCATCACTCATTATTTTTTCCTCTTTAGTAAGGAGTTAATTTAAAAAGAGTTGCATAGGGTTCATCGCTGTAATTATCCGTAATAAATGTCGATCTATTTTCGAGCGACTTCTGGTTTTTAATTTTCTTACGGTCTAAGAGGGATTTTTAAATTTTCCTACCATGAGAGGCAAACGTAGGATATGACGAAATGCATTTTACGTGCGTTTCTGTATCTCCTGGGTGTGCCCCTTCGTAGTTATGTAAGTTACGTTACACTGGGATTTTTGGGTGGGACTACACCCGAAAACCTCAGTGTAGCAATTATCTCACGCAAACATCATGTAAACTTGACGACAATACGTTCGTTTCAAAAATTGGTTGCACGCGTGCTTATTTCTAGCTCAAGTTTACAGCTGAAAACTGTGATAAAATCTTTGAGCTACCACATCACAAATAAGAACTGTAAAAATGAAACAATTACGAAAGTATTCCCATCCCTTTGCTTAACCTAAGGAGAAATGCATTGTTTAAAAACTGAAGCTAGAAGCAAATTTTTAATTTGTGCCATATGATCCCAAAGAAAAACGTCCTAGATGATTCGTTTACTTCTTTTACTTGTGGCAATATATGCAAAATATGCAGGGCAGCCGAGAAAACAATCGCATTCATCGCTAGCATTTCGATCACTTAGCAACTCGTTTCATCGAATTAAGACCGAGAAACTGAGATATTCTAGAAGTGAAATCGGTTGAGAATACACATTTTCAATCCGTCACGGAAATGATTTTCCGACTTCTTTTGCGTAAACGCCCACCGAATTTTGAGCAGCTTAGTAGTTCGCTAAAGCTAAGAATTAAGAGGAGGCGTGAACATCACCTCCCGACTTCTTCCTCCCAACTTATCACTCTCCGCTCCTCCCTATCTCTGCATTTCACTGCCCACCGCTACCTCCTCCTATGAAATTCGAGATGGAATCCAACACAAGAAGCAAGTCGCCAATTCACGAGAGAAAGGCGAAACGAGAGGCTTAATAAAAACAGAAACGAAGGAAGGGAAAAAATAGAGGACGTATCTTTTTAGTGGTTTCTTCTCATGGCTCCAGGGTAGGCAAGAGAAAAATGGAAATGAATGCCCAACGAAGAGGCAGATCCAATTCAAGAAAAACTTCCATTCCTGCTTTCACACAAAGAGACCAGTCGAAGGAGTAGTGAGTAGTTGGTCAGCCAAGAAGATGCGTTAGGATTAGCATAATCAGCAAAAAATGTACAAGTCAAAATGCTCAATAATTCCCCTGATGATGACACTCCAAATCCTTCTGTATGTTGACCAGAAGTAACGATACCAAATGCGAATGTGTATCTACAACCTGGATTAAACATTAATCAATAAACTGAATGTCGATAATAAACAACATCAATTATCAGTTTTTTATATGCTTGAACTAGAGTTAAGATCAACTGAGTTAAATATAGGACAAAGAGGAACTTTTGTACAAAAAATAAAACTTTTTATAATTGTACGCGCGTTTCGTTAATTTCGGTTATGAAGTAGCTTAGTCATCAGAAAGTGGCCTAATTATTTTTACAGGAGTGAAGTTAGTATTTACACACGCATACACAGGCGTGCATATTCCGTATTTTCATTGCATGAAACATTTCGAACAATAGTCAAAATCCTGCCCGGACATTCCCAGACGTTTTTATCAAGAGGACTTTCCCGGGAATAATTCGATGCCTGGTCTGCTTCTGGTTAGATCCCAGGCATGTACATGCAGAGGCAAGAGACTATATATCAGGCAGCTACTGTCTATGAAAGGCTACACTTAGAAACTGTAACTAGTCAGCATCGATTAGGAGGAGAGAACAAGGTTCTAAACTGTGATTCAGAAGTGAGATGTGCCCACTTCAGTTAGCGGCACGCAGGGCACCATACCTGCCTGTAACTTAGTTCTCGGTAAAATATGTTGTACGGCAACACATATTGGGAAAAAATTCTAACTGCAGAGTAAGTCCCTTCAAAACGCAAAAATGGAAGAAATTGATTTTCTCAATAATCTTATAAGTAGGCAAGTGATGCGATGAATACCTAATGCAAAGTTGAAAAAAATGCGTATTTCCATATCTCGTGAACTCTTGAAGGGTGCAAGGAAAAGACCAATCAACGAGGAACCAGATTAACACACAGCATAAAGTTTCCCAGCCATAATCCACGCGCCAGAATGCGCAATAAATTATCTTAAACCTCCGTATCAAGTTAACCTGTCATAATCCACACATCGAACTTCGCAACACATTAATTACCTTCCACCACGAGTCAAGAATAATTTCAGCTCTTCCTCAAACGTAGTCCTAGCATTTAGATTTAGTGTTGACCATTTTATTTGCCCTTGACCTTTCGCACAAGCTCAATCGTCCACTGACAGCTGCAAAAACTTGGCTGTGCCCTCTCTCCCCTCCACTCACAAATTCGCGTTCTTTCCACCAAAAGGTAGCGCTCAGATAGCCACGCCGGATCAAGTGGTCAAAGCGGCGTTTTTTTAAAAGATGACCTTTGTTGCCGCGATTCAGTCGAGGAACCGACCGTTTCTGGCCAAGGAAGGATATTTGAGCACCCCCACTTCAGTTTCCTTTTGAGATTCTACCTCGATTCGGCACCAACTTATAAATCGAAGAACTTTTAAATAGATTGCTTAGGGGCATACAGAGCCGCATAAACATTCGTAAATATCTTACTCAGTTAATTAAATTCCCCGAAGCAAAGAGTACCGAGACGCAAGCGTTTGAACAGAGTCGAGCAAATGGAAAGCAACGGAATTCAAGACTGTCTTTCAACAACCGTGATGACGGAGAATGCAAATGACTCAAACTCGCTGAATGAGTTATTGGGCAGCGAGAATACAAGGATGACTGCATTTGATTGCACCTAACAAGTTGAAAGTGCAAAATTCATTACCGTAAACCATGATGACTTATTTGACACGGGTACTACCTTGTGATAAATTTACGAGTGATAAATCTGAAAATATATAAAGCTCGTGAGTACATTTTTACTGGTATTTTTTACCACTCCATCCAGAGTTTGAATGATTGCAGTTTTCGTGCAGGAAGATATTACTAATATAAAATGTACTTTTAACCAAAGCTTTACAAATTCTTTTAGGATGCCAGAAATAAGTGTTTTTAAATCAATGTACAGCGATTTTCAAGAATTACCATCCGCAATAAATTATCAATAGTATCTAACAAGATTTGCAATTTTTTCATCATAAATTATATACTTCAAATATTTCTACGCTATTTGTTAAGTGGAGGTTCATGAGAGTGATAGAATTATTATTATTAGGTGATCTACCGGTTAAGGTAGGTTTTTGGATGGACACAACTATCAATATAAATATTTTAGTGATAGAATATGTCGTAGAAATTAACATACGATACGAATATAACACATACTCGTACGTTTAGGATACTAATGACATTGTAAGCGTGCAATTTGCCTGTTAGGGGGACCTTTTTTTAAGTTTCGTTACAATTAAAAGGAGTGGTCTTAGGTGTGATTCTCAACTAACATGAGGCTCTCATCCCTCAACGGCCATCAACCCTGAAGGCGATGCACGAGTCGGGCATCGAAACGTCGGCCAAAATGGAACCCCTGACCCGGTGGAAAACCCGAGAATCCTTCGTGAAAAAAAATGAGGCTCTCAGATTTATTTTTTAAATTACATGGCTAACCTTAATAACCATCTACATAAATCCCTCCTGGGAATATTGAAGTTTTTCTTTTCTCCACAATTCGAACTATAAACCGTACTTTTTTAACTATTCTTGTAAATAGATAGTAAGCCATGCATATCCCAGCGCCTGAAATAAAGGTTTTGGAAATTAACCCCTTCACGTAGCACACGTACTCGTATTACGTGAAGGGTTCGCTTGAATGTTTCTTGTTAAGCTGTTGTTGCTCCCGCCAGTTGCAAAATTCGTGCGTATGTGCGCGATTCGATTTTTGTGGACAAAAGGATCATCAGCTGCTCGGATTTATCGGGAGTTGCGCCTGTTAATGGACCGATAGTACTGAGTGAAGGAAAGAAAATGGTGTCGAGACTTCAAAAATGGCCACACAAATATGCATGATGAAGAGTGGAGTGGTACACCAAGTAATCAGACCGATGAAATTGCTAAATAATTGAACCAATAACTGCGGTCTGATCGATGATTGACGATTATATTATAAGAATGTTGAGTGGACGAGGGTTTTTGGGCAGTATCCCCGGTCCCGATATTGCGCCTAATGACGATTTTTTTCCTTGCACTTGAAACAGTGGCTTGGTTGACAACAACAACAACGGTTTGAAGATGGCGAGAAACTCAATACCATCGTTGTCAATTGGTTCAACTCTCAGGCGGCGAACTTATATTCTGAGCGATTAAGAAGCTGGTGCAGCGTTACGAGAAGTGCTTAGAAGTTAACGGCGATTACGTAAAAAGGTGAAGTAGGTTTATAAGAAACTTAAACCCTCAAAAAAAAAACATTTTCTAACGGATATATTTTTTAATGACCAAACGGACCTAATTTCAACAGTAACACTCGTACAATTAGTTTCATTTGAAATTCAAGATGATTATTCAAACAATAGACGTCCGCGTTACAGGGGCATCTGAGTGCAAAAAATAATATGGCACTCTGCTAATTTCACCTAACTGATGAGGGTCTAATAGGTTAACATCAAGTTCTTCGCACGTTTTTAGTGACGAAAAAAGGTACAACAAAGGCATCGCGTGCTCTAAATAAAAACTCTGTCGGAAGAAAGTAGTAATTCCTGGGAAAATTAATACGCTATGTCAAGACGTTCAGTTTTCTTTTACACGGTTCACACTTCCCTTCTGTCTCCTGCCTGCCTTCTGTCGAAAGGCAGGAATAAAACCTCAATCAAATCCAACTCAATTTAAGAGGAACAATTAATGCTGGAAAAACTCAAAAAAATGCCAGTAACTCTCAGGCCGACACGATTCGTTGCAAAGGAATAGAAAATGTAGCTGATGGAACGTACTAAGTTAAGGAAATTAGATTAACTAAAGAGTTCTGAAGATATTACCTGATTTATTTAACTTCAACGGCTCCTAAAGAGAAATTACCGAAGGTGTCACCTCCCTTGATCATCGTTGTCAGGAAAATGTCACAATCGGCACTACCCATGGGTCAAAGAAAGAAAAAACCTCACCAAGAAAATTGATGGACGAGATTACGTCTTAGGAGATCAAATCTTACTTCAGGTAAGAAATAAGCATAGGGATAAAATCTTCATGTATCAGGTCTTCTAAGTCAATTCAACGGAGGCACCTGTCTACGGCTCGCCGTGACCAATTTGCACTTTTTAAATTGAGGTAAAATTAAAAAACCAGCATCTAAAGGAGTTCTCATCAAAAAGGGAAAAATTGAATGATAGAAAGAATCAATCTTCAGACACAATCACAATTCAATGAAACCTATGGGAGGTGCCCTGAGAGTAACTTAAGTGCATACACTTGTTAATGAAGTAATATACACAGTAAAAAAATTGCATCACCCCAGGAAACCCCGGAGATTGTAAATGATCTTTGACTACGAATTTTTTGCATTTTATTTGCCTGCAACGCAAATAAAAATCCATTTATTCCGATCAAATTGAATAAACCTTTTTCGTTATTTCAGAACAACAAATGCACTTAATAATAATTTTACTAAATCAATCATTATATAATCTATACTAAATCAATATTATTATAAGCTTCCTAAGTCGACTAAACTATCTTCAGTTCAATTCTCGAGCAAGGAAAAGATAAAAATACGAGGAAAGGATAACAGCAAATTCAGCAGTGAACTATTCAAGTTGAAAGTTTTCCCACTTTTAATTATTTCAAAAATAATCACGGGATTGGTTCTTAGCATAGACCTGTCTACATGTTGCTAAGAGCCCTTTTTTAAATTGGAATATCATTCGAAAGAAGGGCTCGTACCTGTCAAAGAGAGTTGAAAAAATTGCAAATTTAGTTATTTTACGAGTCAGTATCAAGGAATATTAATGAGAGTCACTGAATCATTCTCCACCAGCTTCAAAAACCCGAAACAAGTAGTCTTTCATTGTTAAACCAAGGAATAAAAAGAAAAATTACGGTGTTTGTGTACCATAGCAAAAACTATTATCGGAGTGAAATGCATTAGCTAGAAAGTGACTGTAAAACTGCAAATGAAACAATGTTCTAAATGATCGGAAGTAGAAATAATATTTAAATAACCATTCAACCCTTTATAGAATAATTTTGTGATCAATAAATGACACTGTTAAATCTCCTTTCAAAAAATTACTTTCCCGTATACATGAACCATTCTCCCAGCTGCGGTCAATAAAAATCGGTACACTTTGCCGCTTTTATATATTTTAGCCTATTCTCTTTTTATTTTTTAGTTTTGTACTTAATAATTTCATTTAATATATTAACGTCTCAGTTGCATTACCCAAGGGGAACAATACTAAACTGGGATGGCCATTGATGAGCCACGAGGGGGATTCCGAAAAATCTTAACAAAATTCCGCTGAAACTCGAGAGGGTCACAGCTCAAAATTCAGAAGCTGCAATCTTTTGTTAGTGAGGAGCACTTGGGACATGGTCCATTTCCAATCTAATAACTTTGACTCAGGACAATTAATTTTTTTGTATCGGAGGGAATGACGAATATGACAAGAACATCAAGGTGCAAATGCAAGCGGGCTTCGGCCGCGGCAGGGGAAAAAAGAGCATAGGAAAGAAAGGTTAGGTGAAGGAGATAGCCTCCCGCGGAGAAAATAGAGCAACAAAAGCAGCATCGCAAGACGAACGAAACGCCCTCCAACCCGGCGCTATCCAATCCCGATTACTCCCGTAACTTCGCATGTTGAAATGAGAACGATGTCCCCATACATACTATCCGGGCCGAGTCGAGCCCCGTCTCCGTCGTCTCTACTCACGTCTTTCGTCCTTCCCCTTAACCTTCCTTCTCATCTCCTCGTCCCTCCCACCACCTCTCCTGGAGCTCCCTTTTCTCCCGGCCTTTACACACGAGTTGTCCTTGGCGGGATGAAGAGAGCCCCGTGGATCAACAAACTGAAAACGGTCCAAGCGGTCGTTTTTTTAAGCCGTTGGCGTTCACCTCATTTTTTTAGGCTCGTCGGGAGGAACGAATTATCTTTTGCTCCATTTTTCTCCCTCTCCACATCCAACCAACTCAATCCTCTTCCTATCGATCCCTTATAATCTCCTTTGGCACCATCGCTATCCTCTATCGAAACCATCAAATCGCAGCACGCTTCGAAAAAATATTGGTATTTCAAAAATAAATTTCTATCAGTGTATCTATAATAACGGAATGAACAACGTGACATAATTCTACTAATAGCTATCAATATGATACGAAATCATCTTATTTAAAAGCTAATATTAGTAGATTTTCCCTTAATTCACATTATCATTTCACCAGAACTAATAATGACTTGTATGTTATCAAGAACAAAAAGGATGCGATTGGGACCTCATTAGATGGGTATACTCTTGTGCAAAATACTTCATTTTTATCTCTAAAATTTTTTATTTTAAAATTAAAATTTTTTATCTCTAAAATATTTATTCCTTTTCATATTTTTCTAAAAAATACTAGAAAAATGTGTTATTCCATTGAAGAATTCGCGGACGTTAAGTCATCATTTGTACTATATTATCATCTTATTTTGCCGTTAACTGTTTATATATATATATATATATATATATATATATATATATATATATCGTATATTACCTGGAATAATTTATATCTTGTATTTCCCCACTGTATTTTGTCCTCTTGGGCGAATTAAAAACATAGTATTATTATATCAAGTACCAAAAGATGTCTTAGATAGCAGGCTCGGGATGAAGTAATACAGGACGAATAGTTTCGAGGGAAGTTGAGTTTGAATTCATTTCAAACCTGATGAAACAATGCATAAATTTACCACTATATATTCACCATCAGTCTGAGTAACAAATGTATTGAGCTAATGAGCAAATACTAAAATAACCTTCCAAAACAATACTCGTGAAGGGTGATTGAAATGTTAAAGATGGGTGAAATACTGAAGGTCGTGAAATAAGTAAATATGTTGTAATGGAAAAAATTAGTCATTAAAGTCAAAGGTCTTAAAAGAGAGGAAAACCGGAGAATGTAAGGGAAGGAGAGCCAGTAATTTTCGCGGTTTGACCGGTTATTTTCAGAGCCCAGAGGTGTTCTATCAGATAAGTAAAATTGAATGGCAGGTAGGTACTCCCTGCAATCCATCCGAATCGGCCAATAATTATATGTTTGGGAAGATTTTCCAAGGGTGTATGAAACTTGATCTCAGAAAAGTGCTTTTCTGTGACGCACGCCTGGTAAAAAAAACTGTCCATTTATTTGGAACAAACTATGGATTCCCCGGAGAAATAATTATTAAAAGAAAAACTGTGTGCCATTTATAAAGCATGTAAAAACCATTTGACAATTAAACAGAGTTGGTCCACAGCCGAAAAATCTAGTCGACTGAAAGTTAATAGTCATCTTATCTAAGAGGCAAAAATCTGCCAAAAAGCGCGATAGATTTCACGTAGAAAACGAAAAACAGTGGATTATACCCTTAAAAATACGTCTGATGCCGATCAAAACAAACCAAGGCATATCAATCCATTCATCATTGACCATTGCCTACTACCTCTGGGCGGAATTGGAACATATTTGAAAGATTTCATTTCTGTAAATTTCGAGCTACGAATGCAGTAAATTGTCGCGTTCCTTGAACTCAAACCTGGACCAAAATGTCAATTTTCTGCATCATAAAAATGATACTGATCTACTGTTAAGGTATGCCACTTTATCTACGCACAGGTAAAATCTGAGTCCGCAACTAAAAAGTGCGCTCCGACGGGAGGAAGAAAGCAATAAACCACAGCATTTGTTTCCCGACTACGAGGCGAGGAATTACCGAATCTCCAGGGGCTACTCCGTGCTTTGGTTGATTTACATTTCGATTGCGGATAACGGTAGCCTTTATTTGCATACCACAATCGTTTTACCAACGACCAATTTCAGTGACATAACGATCGAACGAATGAAATTTATCGCGCGTTTCCTTTCTGAAAATTTAAACTCCAATATTTTGGAATAACTTTCATTCATGATCCAGAACTCTTGATTCACATGAATGTAAAGTATGTCCATAAGTATAGCACTAGAAGAGTAACAGCAGTTCAATTTCGATAGAAATTACATTATTCCCCAAAGAGAAACCCTTTGTTTGGCAGAAGTGTCAGGAAACCTAACAAGCTATTGCTTTCTTATTTAAATGAACAAAATAGGATATAAACTTTCGCGAAGAATATAATGCATTAACTATTTAAAAACTAAATTCCTTCCCATCCTACTGAATTTCACACTCCTAGAAATCAAAATCCCATTTGCAATAACCAGAGGTATAGGGCCTGCTATCAGCCAGGTGAGCCATCTTCAATCTTTTTGAGTTTTGAACTGTGACAGATGACTGCAAAACATTACTATAGGAATGATTAAACCTAGTATAGGCCTAGGAGAGGTTGCATGACAGACCACATCCCTACAAACCTCTCTCGCAAATGGGGTTAACTTCCTTCTTTGATTTTCTGAGTACTGGTGATTCAAGCGAAATCTTCCCAGCTGCACATATCATGGGAATAAGCATAAAATACTCTTTTTAAACAATAGTTATTACCCTGTGGAATATTAAAGACATTTACTGCAAAGAGTGATGTTTCTCAGACATGTATCGGAATAATTCTAAAACATTTTTCTTTTTCCACAGGTGCTGCCATTTCGTGACACTGAGAAAGCCATGGCTAGGATCTCATCAGGTATCAGGCCGGTGGGACATAGGCAATGGCAACAATTAATCCAGGTATGTAATCCTATTACAGAATGCCATGTTTTTAAAATACTATGTGATATTTTCGCATGGCCTGTGGTGTTAAATGACAGTAGGGAAATTCACTATGGGGAATTGGCAAGGGGAAAATTCCCTTCGGAGTAAATGCCCAACAAGGAAAATTACTGACAGAATTACATATTCAATGAAGAAAATTCATGCATAAGTCAAATGAATGGAGAAAGAAAAACATAAACTAAAAATCCCTTAACTTTAATATTTTTTTTTAACTTTTCTGATAATGTTAAAATAAGTTTAAATTGCTTTGAATACTGATGCCTTCCATGAGCAAAATGTAATGACCTGTAAATTGTTATCTATTGCCATTAAACCATATCACAGTCACGATATAACTCTTATGCTAGCAAACAATTCAGAGCTATTTAAGAGAGGAAAAAGCACAGAGGTGAAATTATGCAGAAAGATTAGAGGGGGCCCTCTTCGTAACATTAAATGTATTACTGATGCAAATAACTAAATGAACCCCTTAAGCTCTTAAATCATTTAATTTATGATTTAGGATCTACATATGACTAACACAGAGCTTTCTGAATAGGTTCAAATTCATTAAATTGAGGACCTAATTAGAATGAACTTAATGAAAATGACGTAACTGAAGAATAATCACACAATAGTCACCACACCCAAATAAGCTAAAAGTAATCCAGAAATGAGGAGAGAAATAAAAATATTTGTTTCCATAACTAGTAATTCAACAATGTGGGGGAGGGAAATATGGGAAAAGCATAATACTACATGATATGCCATCAACATGGCCACCAGATGTCCACAAAAATGATTGCCTTTATAAATTCACTTGAAAATGAACAGTAAATTTTCTTTCAAAAGAAATTACTTTTCATTAAAACATAAATTTATGTTACAAAAAAATTCCAATCCAATATTCTAAAATGTAAGAAATTACCCTATTGATCCCTAAAAAATTAATACCACGAATTATAAAATGTGATTTCATAAATATGCAAATGCATATTAAAGGCATTTAGAGGAAATCAGATATTGTTTGGCTACTTTTATTTGAATATATACTCTATATAGACACCATATATTTAGCATTAATAGAGAACAGCAAAATACATAAAAATAAAATCTTACTGGAATTTCCACCTGTCAATTATTTCACTGATTCTATAGCCTGTCTTTGCCTTTGAGCATTGGCAATTTTTTCCTAAAAGATAGCGCAATCAAGAAAAAATACACTGAAGCCCCTAGAATGAACTTTTCACAAAAATTTTATTCTAGAACATATGAAGTTCTATATAATTTCATGGTTTTATATTCTCAAGAACAGTCTATTTCTATTATGTACCTGCCATATTCCATGTTCAAGATGATCAGTTCACATGCAACTTTAGAAGTTTCCACAGAATGGCTTTTAAGGGTAAAGCCAATAACATTTTGTAATTATGCAGACGAACATGAAGAAATTCCTTTAATAATGCATATCCATTGCTTCCATGAAGCCAGCCTAGCTACATTAAATTTAAACAATAAATATGTACTTATGAACAATTTTTATTTCAGAATAATGACACTTGACTATAAAACATTATAATTTCCAAAAACATATGAAGACTATTACATCTATGAAAATGATCAGAAATTGACTTACCATCTAGTGGCCATTGCCTAAAGTGTATTTTAAATTTGAGAAATCAAGGTCTGTTTAAAGGCAAAATATACTGCATGATATTTCTCTTTTTATACAAGTAAATAAAACGAAAATAATTCCCTCATATTTGCATCAATTAGGCAGTTGCCGGATTGCTGGTTCTATTATCAGCCCGAGAAGGAGAAGGCCATGGTAGGTTAATGGATCCTCCAGCAAGGAACAGTATGTGGCGCTTTGGATTCCCAAATCCAGTCAATTACAATGACAATGAACTATTTTGTGGTGGATATGCAGGTGAGTAACTTGGCCAATACAAACCTAGGAGCAAAAACAACTGAATTATTTTTATGCTATTAATAAATATCAATAACTTCTCAAAATCTTTGAACATGTTACTAGCCTATCACAATAAATATAGTTCAATGTGAAAGAATACATTACATATATTAATGCACACAAAAATATCAATTGGATTAAAATATAACATTACCTCCTTCTACTGACTGTAATCTTAAATGTATCAATAAAAAGCCATTTTCTACGAAAGTATCTCTCAAACTTGAAAATATATTAATGAAACAGCATAAAAACATGAGTTGATTCATATTCTCTCATTTGGTCCATCTCCCAGCATATCTCCTTCTCTCTTTTTACTCCATCTGCAGTGCAGTGGGAGCAGAACCAAGGACGATGTGGGCTGTGTGGAGACCCTTGGCATTTATCAGATCCTAAGCCTCATGAGGCAGGTGGACAATTTGCTAAAGGCATAATTGGACGTCACTACAGTGTTGGGCAAGTAAGTCAACTACAAATAATATCATACATCCTGATCCTATCCTAATATCATCACACATAGCTGATTCTTCCATCTTAATTTGGACAATATCTATTGTGCATTTCAAAACAATATCAAATTCACAAGTCAAGAGAGTCCTGTTACCAATAAGGACTAGTTTTCAACCAACTCTTTGATGATTGGCAGTGCACGATGGCTTAAGTTAAAGCGATCTATTTTCCCTATATAGGTTAACTTCCTACAACATGCAATACAGATAAAGTAACAATAATTATGAGAATTTATCAAAAACATAGATTAGATAGCTTTCATTGAGAATGCTTCCAGAAGGTCAAAAAGAAATGTAGTCTTTTTTTCATTCTCATAATCTAGATTCTGTCCACAAAAATCATGTAACCACGACAAAATAAAGGTATTAAAAATTAATATCCATCATGTTTAAAGTGCCACTTAAGTTATGTCACTTTAAATTTACAGATTGTAGTTATTTATGATTCGTATTAAAGGCAAGTCCAAATCAACAAAAAAAATCTTACAATGCAAGAATTTAAGAGTAAAAATCATTCGCCTTGACAAGGATCACTTGTAATGCATACTTAGGTAATGACTCTGTTGAAAGTCACTGTTGCAGCATCTCCCAAAGTTTCTTGGAAAAACAAGCTTGTTTAGATACTTATAATTACATTTTCACTAAGTAATCAGACTTCTGGAAGAACCCAATCGAGAGAACAAAATGTTAATCGTATCTTTTTAGATCACTTAGATGAAATTCATTTTCACTCTTGATGATGTTAACTCGAAAATATTATAGGTGAAAAGGTGAGGAAATGTATTAATTATCTTGATATTGGTAAGCATGCTTACCAAGAATGGATTACAAATGTTCATTAAGCATTGTATTTGAAGAGTTTTGATATTCAATATCATGTTCAATCAATGTCAGGGTGATTATTGGTGGGGATGAGTTTGCAGCTCTGGTAAATTGTGATAGTGGAAAGTTCATTAAGGATACAGGTTAAGTGATTTTATTTTGAAAAGTTCACCTGGTGGTGATTAAGTGAGTTTAATGATGTGAAATTGAATGGTTTTTAAACAAGTGGAAGACTCCCATTATTATTTGTCTGACATGCAAATTATCCATGTGCACCTTACATTTATGAACTATTTCTGTTTTTTGAACATTTTATATTAGAGTAACTGGTTCAAACCATGTAAAGTAAGTAAGGTTTTATTACATGTTAATAGTATAATTTGAAATTGTCTTTTTCTCAACAGGAAATACATATAGAAGTGGAGTTAACAGCAAACCACTGGGGTAGATTTGAAATGTACCTATGTCCCAACAATGACCCAGAAGTGGAAGCTACAGATTCATGTTTCCAAAGGTATTTTTTCTTTTTTGAATAGTTATTTTCCCTTGGCCACAGCAATTGCATTCAATTCCTTCTTATGCAGCCAAAATTCAAAATACATCGTATAAACTGCATTAGTTGTGATAACACATATTAAACAAGCTTTTATCTATAATTGTATGCATAAATTATACATATAATGCCATAAGTTTTGATACACATGAGTAGTTCTACATTTTTATTACAAGAATAAAAAAGAAGTTCAGGAAAAATATAATACATTTCCTTGTTGATTTCCATATAGTATTCTCATATTATCACTCCAAGTCTACATCATGTTATTTATGCAGCATTCCCATAGAAGTTGATATTATTGTCATAATCTATGAGCAATTATTGCATATTATATATATATATATATTATATATATATATTATTGCATATTATATATTATATAATATGCAATATATTAGCATCTATTGCAATTGCAGTAATGAGATCACTAGTCGAGAGAAATATAGAATACAATCAGGACGTTTTTGCCTGTTTTGTAGATTTCGAAAAAGCGTTTGATAGAGTGAATTGGGAAAAATTAATGCGTGTATTGCAGAAAATAGGAATGGATTGGAGGGACAGGAGACTGATCCGCAACCTGTACATGTCTCAGACTGCTCAGGTGCGAGTGGGGAACGGAGAGTCCGGATGGGCAGTGTTAGGAAGAGGTGTAAGGCAGGGTTGCCCATTGTCACCGGTACTGTTCAACGTATATGTAGAGGAAATTATTAAAGAGGCATGGGAAGAACTGGAGGTAGGAATGAAAGTCGGAGGGGAATTCGTAAAATCGGTTAGGTTTGCTGATGACCAAGCATTAGTTGCTCAGTCAGCCAAGGGGTTGCAAGCATTGTTGAGTGAATTGGAGGTTCAGTGTGATAAATATGGGATGAGAATCAATATTAATAAAACAAAGGTTATGCGATTTTCCAGAAAGAAAAAGGCTAAGCTAAATATTAAAATAGGCGGGGAAAGAATAGAGCAGGTAGAGCAGTTTACATATCTTGGAAGTGTTTTGGACCAACGCTGTCAAAGTGGTAGGGACGTAAGGAGAAGAATTGCGCTAGGCAAGGAGGCTTTCTCAAAGAGGAGGGAGTTGATGACGGGGACGTTGAGTAGGGATGTTAAGACAAGACTCGTAAAAACTCTGATATGGAGCGTAGCTATGTACGGCGCGGAAACGTGGTCGCTGAAGCAGGAGGATAGACGTAGATTGGAGGCTTTTGAAATGTGGGTATGGAGAAGAATGGAGAAGGTGAAATGGACCGAAAGGAAAACAAATGAGGAAGTACTAGAAATGGTGGGGGAGGAGAGGGGTTTGTTGAGAGAAATCCTATGGAGGCAGGAAAAATGGATGAAAGGCGTATTGAGCGGTAGTGGAATGTTGAAGAGGGTAATAGAGGGGAGAATGTTGGGCAAGCGTGGTAAGGGTAGGAACAGGATAGGGATGTTGGACGGGATGAAGGGAGGAAAGAAGTACACCGAGATGAAGAGGGACCTGATATAGATTAGTTTGCTAGGTGGGGAGTTACAAAATGTTTATTTGATAGTTGTGTCCATCCAAAAACCTACCTTAACCGGTAGATTACCTAATAATAATAATCTATGAGCTGATACTCTCGCCATTGCCAGATGTTCAACAATGATTCTTTTAATGATTAAGAACCCACCGAAACTGGTAGTTTAGAGTAGTGATATTAATGGAATATGAAATTCTACTGAGGAATTCAATAAATAGTTTAAACTTTTTAGAAATTGCTACCTTACAAAAAGAATATTAGATTGTGAAAAATATTTATTTAATGTTACTATTGTGGATGTAAGCAACATAAATCCATTTGAGTGTTTTTTCCTGTACTAATTTGGGTATTACTATATACCATAGAGCCCCCATATTCAGGGGTGGTATGTTCTTAGGTTTTTCACAGAAAATAAAGAACACTATGATGTATTTTTTTAATTTACATACTTAAGGTTAGTTTATCATGCAAGGGTAATTCCTTCTAGTCATACTTATTAAAGGTTATTTTTTTTTAAACTTCCAACTGTTATTTGGGCCAATATTGAAAACTATTATGAAAAACAATAATTATAACGAGTTAGCAAACCACAGTTTTAAAAGCACTGGCTAGTCCTTATTCTTTGCGCCTTGGCAGATGCAAGAGATATCTTTTTACTTTCTCCTACTTCACCTTCATTGCTATAAAGGTAAGGTAGGAGGTGATATTATTAAAGGAGGATGAGCTTATTCTGCTTTTATTGTGGGTGGTAAAAATATGGGATATCTCTGTAGGTGCTGACATCAAGAAAACATCTTAGGTTGCCACTGAAAGGGCCCTTGAGAATGATGTTATCAAAAAAAAGGAAGCTGCTGACCTCAAGAGGACGGCAGTCTTGAGATTTCTGTCCCCATTGGTCTTGAGATTCATGGCCTCAGTTTTGTACAGCTGGGTATAGCAAAGATTATTAAAAGCAATATCTATTCACTCTGCTTAGAGTTCCATATATGAACTCATCTGAACCAAAACCCTTCCCCTCCTTTCAGAAAATCTGCACAGTGAACTGCCAGCCAAAGCATCTCTTTTAATATTCAAGGGTATCTTCTTTTGTTTTGAGCATTTGCTGCTTTCACCTTGAAGATCACAAAGTACAGTTGTCAAATCACTGTCAACTCTGACACTTGGAAAAATTTCCTTCCTAAACAGTATTTTTAAGGGAGAGGCTGTGCATAACAGGACTTATAAATGCATAGAAAACCAGTAAATTTGTGCTCAATCTCTCTCCTTGCTAAGATTTTTTTGTGAATGAACATTCTGTTATTTCTTGAATTTGCTATTTAATGTTTTCTAGCAGAATGAAACATAGAAAAATGAAACTGGGGATAACGAGGCCATTGATACAGGGGGTTTTACCATACATTAATTTTGGTACTTTTAACATCTATTTTTATTTTTTGCAACCTTACTTTGAAAGCTACTACTATTGTGAAAAACACAAAGTCCATTCAAACTAATCCACAAAGAGCATCTCTATCATACTCAACATTATCCAAATATCCAGGACAGGAAAAAACAACGAAACCTTAACTTTATATAATAACAAACTATAAACCCTTAACAAATATAGAGTATTCTATACATCAAGCTAAAAACAAAATAAAATGAACAAAAAATCAGCATTTCTAGAATTTATGTTGCAATTTAACTATTGAAATGGCTTCTCTTTCTGTATTTCTAGTGCAAAAAATATTTGGTTACCACATACTCATATTTTTTCCAAGCATGTACATACCTACACATTCATTACTAGTAAACACATAAGATGAATTATGCATGCAATGAATTTGAAACTGAATTAAGTACATTCTGATTTGTTCAATTGGTTATGACATGTCTTGATTTCCCTTAAGCCTATGCTTATTGACTCACATATGCTATAACTTATGTACATTATTATACAATTATGCAAGTAACTTAATCTTACAGGTATCCCCTATTCATCTCTGGCACACGTCGAGAAGTAGGGTTCCACATACCTTTGGATACAAAGAAGAAAGAAACGTTTCGCTATTCTGTACGTTTACCACCTTTTGTAACCTGTACACAATGTGTTATTCAATGGACATATTACACAGGTAAATATCTCCAAGGGTACCACAAAAAGTATATTTTTCTACACATAAGAGCTAATTAAGATTGATTTTTTAATGGAGAACAACAGAATCCCTAAACAACTCATTTAATTTGGTAAAATCTGATTAGAGGGTAGTTGGTGATTTAAAATAGAAACACTAGTAGTGAAAATTTCATTGTAAACCATATCCTAATGTGTATATTATTTCTTAGGCAACATGTGGGGCACATGCCCAAATGGAACAGAAGCTGTGGGTTGCGGCCGACCTGAGACTTTCCGCAACTGTGCTGATGTATCTATAGTGACTAGCAGTGGGACTTTTCCTCCTTTACCACCAGCCTTTTTACTATCAAATTTCATGCAGAAGATTCAGCCATTAACTGACTTTGAATCCTTTGCCTTCCGGACACCATATTCTCAAGCTAATGCATTAGTTCCTTTCACAAGGAGTGACAACCCCTTCCTACTATATTATCGTGATGCCAAAAGACCAAATGTGGTTCATCCTTTAATTATCAGGTAATTCACTTCAATTGTGAAATCAGTAAATTGGATTCATTTTGTAAATTGAGACAAAGGACCTTGAGAGTAACCTAACAATAATTTCATCTTAAAGTCAATTACCTTTTTTTTTCTTTATTAGATCTCAGGTATGCTTAGGAAAAAATGTATATGCCCGAATTCCTGGAATGGATAATTGGTGCCAAACCAACTGTCTCAGATATCCTCCTAACTGCCCAAGTGAAATCTGCACCTGCCCGTAAGTATATGCCTCCTGTTTTATCAAAAAGACCTGCTTTAATAAAAATAATTACCATGTTTTATTGCATATATGCATCCTCATTTAAATAGGGTATAGGCAAGAAAAAGGTTTTAACAGTCCGCTTGCAAATGGAGGTAATTTATTAGGGTAATTTTTTAAAACAAAAATATATTGACTCAGTAAGGAGAGCACATGCTACTTTGTTATAATCAATTAGGGTAAAATATGATCAAGTTCATTTGATGTCTCACTCGCAACTCTTTCATATTTTAAGTACAAGGAAATATAATGCTCTAAATATCATTGAGTCAAAGTAGATAGAACTAACCAATTGTGGTAAAAATAACATTTAGATTTGAACATTAACCTATGGAGTTCACGCCTCTAGAAATCTCAGCAAAGCATGAAATTTAGGATTTTCTTCCCTCAGTCTAATTCTCGGTTGAGTAGGTTATGGGTAAAGCTTCTGAGAATTTTCATTAATTTTCATGACCCTTTGCAAGCTTGGGATCTTATTTCTTTTCAGGGCCTTTGATCATTCGATTTTCATTGAGGAAATTGCTTAGAGTTTTCTCTTTAGACCCTAAGCTGTTTCTTATTACCCCCTTGTAATATTAGTTTTCTGATGCACCACAAATTTATTATGTAATTAAGTATGGTTCACAAAAATATAGGATTACACACATCATGGCCGATCCCAATGCTGTACGACACAACATTCATGCAAAAATTGACTTAAATAGTCTCTAATAAAAGACAGGTCTCCCCAATTAACATTCCAAAGGGTTTAATGAATACACATTAGAGCTGACAAAAAAGTGAAAATTAATGCATTGCTTTCAGTAAACTCGGCAGGTAAATAGAAGGTTAAATAATCCTTCATGACCTTGAAGGATATGAATATTAAAATGGTTTTATTAAATAAAACAGTTTCTGGCATAACTTGGTGGAAAATCTTCATGTAGACGTTTTTTTATAAAATAAAACCACTTTGCTTTTCCACATATTTCTGTTATAAACTATTATATATAAATAATAATATAATAATATATATAATAACATATATAATAATATATATAATAATATATATAATAACATATATAATAATATATATAATAACATATATAATAATATATTTTATAATATATATAATAATATATTTAATAAAAAAATAAATATATTATTTCTAATATAAACTAAGACCTGGTGCTTTCCCAACGTATCAGCTTAAATGAAGTTTTGTTTCAACACTTGGCTTGAGCATCATCCTCACGGTTGATGAGTGCCAAATCTACATTTTGGCAGTCATATATTATGTGGCCATGGGGGGATCGGGATGGTGCGGAGGCTAACGTACAGGCTTCCCACGGCGTAGACCCGGGCTCAAATCCTGGAGACAACAAATATTTTCAGTGGTATCCCGATCCCTACTTGAGGTGCTTTGTGGAGAGCGCTTTGAGTGAGTACGACATCCATCGGATGGGATGTTAAACTGCGGACTCCTTGGTGCCTTTTGACAAGAGTAGGCTAATGCCGACGCCAGGTTTCTCTCCACATTTCCTTTCCCACCCATCCCTAATGGCGCAAATGACCTTAGCTGTCAGTCGCCTCCCAAAACAAAACCCAAAAAAATGTGGCCATAGGTCAGTTGACTTGTAATGGTCTGTGGTAGAGGGAGAGATGTTAAAGCCTCCCAATTGGTCGCCATGGCATCGTATTATTTTCCTTCCTTCTTTAACCTTCATCAGCACCAGTTTCCATGCATTGCTGAGGGAATAGCCGGAATTTGGTCCCAGTAACCAATGGAGTGGGCAAGTAACCTCGTTCCATTGAATCTTAATGGCATGGTCCATCCCGATGCTGTGTTCAGCAATGGCTGATTTTTCTGTCTGCCCCAGCCATAGCTATTGTTGGTGTTCCTTTAATCTTGTCTCAATGATTCACCCCTCTCTCCTATGTAGACAAGTCCTCATGCACATAGGACCTGGTAAATGCCTGGGGTCTTAAGGCCAATTGGGTACTTGGTTCTGATGAGAAAATTTCTGATTTTTCTTGGTGGTTTGTGGTTGGCGAGGCCTTGTCTAAGAAAATCTCTCGTATTTTACCATGGTATTCTTCCTTTTCCATGATCATAGTAGCGTTCCCCTTGCCTGCTGGCAACACCATGATAGCCGTATTCTTGCACAACACAGTGCTTTGCATTCCTCCTTGTTGGTGTTTGATTTAGGCAGAAAGGCCCTTTTCAGGACCATTGATAATTCCTCCAATAAAGTCAGTGTCAGAAATAGATGGAGGGGCTGGTGCAAAGTTATGTCCTTTCAAAAGAACAGAGATGGTGGGCCAGTCCAATTCTGTGTTCATGGGAAAGGAAGAATACCACGGTAAAATATGAGAGATTCTCTCAGACGAGGCCTACGAAAGCTTGATCCGTGACCCCATGGATGCCATCACGAGGAAGACCAATGCACTCATCAAGAAGAACAGTACCCTTGCCCAGACCGCCAAAAACTTGAGACCACAAGCACCAGTACCTCTGAGACTATACAGATTACCCAAGATTCACAAAATCAGCATACCACTGAGACCAATTGTGAGTGCCATCAGCTCCCCTACCTCCAACTTAGTGAAGTACCTCACAGGAATTCTGACGCCACACGTAGGCTGCTACAAGCATCACATCAAGAATTCGGCAGAATTTGTTAAAATCTTGGGGGAGATCCATGTAGAAGAAAGGGATATCCTGGTGAGTTTGGATATGGTATCCCTTTTCACACGGGACCCTTTGGCTGACAATTTACACCTCCTGGATGCCAAGTTTGACGCTGCCACAGTGACATTATTCGCCCACATTCTAACATCCACCTACTTCCAATATGATGGAAAATACTTTGAGCAAGCTGATAGAGAGGCAATGAGATCTCCACTCTCCCCAGCCATCTCTTCATCATCACAACTTCTTAATGGAAGATTTTGAAGAAACGGCACTCAAATTAGCCCTGCTCTGCCCGAAGCATATCTTCCAGCAGGTTGATGACACCTTTGTGGTTTGGTCACATAGAAAGGATACACTCAACCAATTCCTGCTGCACATGAACTGCCAACACCCGAACATCTCCTCCATGATGGAATTGGAAATCCACAGCAAACTCCCTTTCCTCGACACTCAATTCCAGTGGAAGAGTAATGGCACACTCAGACACGGGGTATATCACAAGCTGAACCACATGGACCTGTTCCTTAATAGGAGCCACCACCACCCAGCCCAGCAGCGAGCAGTGCTGAACACACTATTCCATTGAGCCAGGGTCATCACTGAGAAGACAGTTAGTTGGAGAATATAAGCCACCTCAGAAAAACCTTCCTCCAAAATGGATATAGTGGATGTGACATTTCATTGGCCGTTTAAATGTCCTTCAACCCATGGGTGCGCATGACGCAGGAGGAAATGGAGAAACCAATAGCCAGGGCCCGTTAGCCATTTGTATTTTTGGTATCCAGGAAAATATCAAGAATATTGGCGAGGAAAAACACTGAGGCCATCCACAAACCACCAAGATTAATCAGAAATTTTCCTGTCGGAGCCAAGTACTCAATTGGCCTTAAGACCCCAGGCATTTACCAGATCCTGTGTGCATGCAGAGACATCTACATTGGAGAGATGGGGTGGACCATTGAGACGAGATTAAAAGAACACAAAGAAACCTACGGCAGGGCAGACAGAAAAATCAGCCATCGCTGAACAAAACATCAGGATGAACCACTCCATTAAAACTCGATGGAATGAGGTTACTTGCCCGCTCTTTTGGTTTCTGGGACCAAATTCAGGTATTCCCTCAGCAATACATGGAAACCACTGCTGATGAAGATTAAAGAAAGCATTAAATTCAATGAAATGAGGTTACTTGCCCACTCTTAAGGTTACTAGGACCAAATTATTAAAGAATCTATTTAAATACGACTGGAAAGACATGATTTTAATTGGGATTCTGGCTATTCCCTTGGCAACGTGTGGAAACTGGTGCTGATGAAGGCTAAAGACGGAAAGAAAATAACATGGTTCCCTGGCGACCAATCGGGAGGCTATAACATCTCTCCTTCCACCATGGACCAATTACAAATCACCTGAACTGTGGCCACATATACGAGAGTAGGCTGAAAAGTAATGCACACATACTTGTAGACCACAAACAAAAACAAATAGCACGATCAGGCAAAAAGGGCATAGAATCCCTTCAAAATTCAGGTTTTGCAGAGCATCTCTAGTTACACACAAGGTGTGTGGACGAGCATTGTCATGTTGCAAGATTATTGGCACCAGGCTGCCTTTAACATGACAAATTTGACCAATATGGTTTGTGATATGCTTTTGGGTGATTTGCCGGTCATTTTGAATCAAAATCTTCGATGAGTTTGCGATGTTTATCATCTGTGGCAGTGATCAGAAGTCCTCTACGTGTTTCATCAACAATTATGGCTTTTCCAGGCTCACAATCACCAAATTTTCCTACCCACCAATTTACAGTAGACCCATCAACAGCATCATTATCATAAACAGCCTTTAAATGATGATGTATATCAATAGGAGTCACTTTTTAAGTCACGCTGTTTAACTCACGTTGACATAGCACTAGAACACATCTCCATACTTCCGCTTCTCAAAATACACCGGACGAATGTAACAACCTCACACCTAATGCATGTTGAGGGGGAATGTTACTTCTACATGCCACCAGGAGTGCTTCTGAAGGTCATTTTGTTTGTAGTCTAAAAGCACGTGAACATTAGTTTTCAGTAGTGCACTAGTTAAGATGGTCAAAATGCAGAGTTGGCACTCATCAGCCCTGAGGATAATGCTCCAGTTGAGTGTTGAAACTTCGGCCAACATGGAACTCCCGACCTAGTGGAAGACCCAAGAAAACTTCATATTTCTAACATATCATTAAATATTTAAATATGAAGTATGCAGTATTCGCTAAATGATAATTGTTTTCTTATCTAAGATCAGTTGTGCTACATAAACTCAAATTCAGTAAATATCTTTTGAACAAAATATTACAATATAACCATTACCCATTAGCAAGTATACATGAGAAAAATGACTCTGCATGTAAGATAAAAATTACCATTAAAGATATAAGTTATAGATTGCTACAAATATATTCAAGTCCTTTGACAATAAACTATACAATTATAATCAGTTTAACCAACAGAAGTTTATTAATTAAAAATTTTATTCTCACCAGAATTGCTGTCATTTAATCGCAAACAATTCAGGCTTGTACCCATATGGAAAGTGACTATTTTCTAAATGGGTTAAATTGTTAAATTGAAGACAGGACAAATGAAATCTAATTAGAATTCTGCAATTTCAAATACTTAACTCCTCATTGACAGTAACTATTAAAAATTTGCTTATGGCAAAACTTTTGGAGATAGAAAATTTAAAATACCATGCATAGCTGTATGGTTATATATGGATAGTAAATCTACAGCGCTTGTCCAGTCAGTTTTTCAGATGGGGGATTCTTATTTTATAAGAATCCTCACAGCAGTCAAATCATGAGAAACAAAATAGTTAAGAGCCTAAAAACTTTACTTTGACTGTGCAACTCCAGTTCTATTTTCTTCTTCAAAACTTAATTACCATGAAATAATAACTCTAAGCTCTCCCCTCATAAAAGTAATACTCAATTAACTAAATATATATTTCAGGGAGACCTGTGATGCAATAGGAGACATAGCTGATCAAGAAGGAGCTGATGTGTACTGCCAAGATAAGTGCATTGTATATCCATCAGATTGCCCTAAACACCGCTGCAGCTGCAACTGATGAGCAAATTATAGTTACCAGATAAATCAATTGGCATCAAGAAGAAAAAGAAGTTTTGCAACAAGATAAGGTTATGAAATTTAATTTCACTGGAAAATTTCATTTAAAAAAGATTATTAGAAAAAAAATTAACTCAACCTTTAAAATAAATTTCAGCCTTAGAATGAAGGAACACATCATTACTTCCAGTTTTAATTACCTTTTTATCTTTAGAAGAAGATATTTTCTCCATCACGGATCATCTGTACAAATATTTTTAATAAAAATATGATGTTTCCTTAAAAGCCACTCTTTCACACTTTACTTTCTTACTCAAACACTTTATTTTTACAACATTAATTATGCCAACTGTTTCAGCCAGTGGTGATCAATCAGCGACTTGATTGCTCTTATAGCAATGCAACCTATGCATTTTTAGTTGCACCTCTGGTTGCAATTATGACAGAATTGATAAAGTGAGTTTGATAACATTGAATAGAGAATGAAAAAGTTGATAAATCATATTTCTTTTATGGTAGTACAAGAATACATTATAAATCACTAACTGAGAGTGTATATGAAATTGGCAACAAGAAATATAAAAAAACAATGACCTCCAATGTCTCCAGCACTGATTTGTACTTAAAGTATTGAACTATTGGATCAAGCTTCTGTATTGAGTTCAAATAAAAGTGAAAACTACAAAATGATAGACATATTTGTGTGCTATATATCTTTACTACTTTTCACACACTAAATGACATTAAGAATCTAATACTGAGCCACATGTTTCAATGGTTTATTAACTTCAAATGTAATTCTCTTTTTAGCAGCTTTTATCGATCTTCAATTAGATTACATTTCTAAACAAGATTCATGTAATTTTAACGGAAAATAACGTAATTACTCTGCTCAATGAATTTGGCAACTCAATAAATTATTAAATTGTCCTCAGGAGAAAAAGGTTTCCCACTATTGCTTTTGAATATTGATTAAGAATGCTTTTGGTTATTATTATTGTCCTATCATTATTCCCAAAAGAATTACTTACTGAAACTTATAGCAGAATTTTAGAAGCATATTGAATTTTAGAAGAAAAATCCACTCAATAAGCATATGTGATACCGTTAAATATAAAAATAACCAGTACTTACAACTGTACAAGAAAGAAGAATAATATCTCTATTCCCATTGCTTTGCTTCTTATTTTAGCCTTTCAGCATCCCAATCTGTTAATTTATAGGCTGGATAGTAATTTGAACCCCTTCTCACTCCAAGGGAATAAACCAGTTCTGCAGATGCCAGCTTTGGGTTAGGTGCGGTATCATCATTGCTGCCCAATGAAGTGTAACTATTTGAAAATAATAATAACACTGGAATTCAAACAACAATCAAATTTGACAGCAAGTTTTTCTGGAAAAATAACAAATAGCTTATTCACCCAGCATCATAAAGGTCACAGTATGGTAAGCTTAAAAAACGTAAGAAGTTCCAAATATCCCCATAGCTCCATTTAAAAATAGGATATATCTTTTCAGGTGTTTTATCTCCTAAATCAACTTCCATCAAGTCATTCAGCCTTCCTGAAAAACAAAAACAAACAACTGAACCGTGACTTAATACATATTTAATACACAAAAAATTTTCTTTGGAAAATCTCTCTAGAAAAATGAAAAATCTTAAAGAAAAAGAAAAAAATTACATTCTGAGATTACAAAACAATAGCATACAATTTAAACTCATTTTAAGGGGTGGCACAGGAATACCCTTAGGGGATAATTACATACAGGTAAATACAGATATTAAAAAATGAATTATCATTTACTCAACCATTGCACTATTTATAATTTTATAACACAGCTAGCACAGGCAACCTCCCATAATTTTTATTCCTGTTCTATTCATACCTTTTACAATATCACAATTCCTTGCACCAATCACTAACATCTTTATGTGAGGCCGTGGAAGGAGGTATTGTTTCAGGCTATCCTTCATTGAGCCTTCAACAGTAACTAAATCAAGTTTATACCTGCTCAAAAAAATTATAGTAGAATTAATTAATGATTGAATTTTGTATGAAATAAAACTTTTAATTCAATATTTTTTTATGGATACAGCAATTCTTAATATACCTTTCGGATGACTCTTGAACGAATGCATTCAATTCATCTTTATCATGATCATTTTTAAACCTAATTGCTTGAATAGAAACTGCAGGGGTCAAATTATTTCGAGAAAGAACTGCATACCAGAGATGAAGTAAAACTGAGCTTCCTTTACCTCCAGAGAAGCACAGGGCCACTTCATTGGGCCTAAACAGAAGATTGGGAAATAAGGCATTGACTTTATTTAAGAATAACAGTTGCTTATTAATTTTTTTTCAAACAACTCGTTATAATTTTCCTCTGTAACAGTTCAAATTATGCCAAATATATTGCATCATGAAGGTGTTGCCACTCCAAATGACTCAACATCCATTAGAAAATTTCATTTGGCACTGAAGTAACTACAAGCTGGAAACATTTGACTTAAATGAAGTGCATCAAGTTGTAAAAACATAATTAATATCAAAAGGAAGTATTTATTATAATAAATATAAAAGTAAAAGAACTTTCCGAAAAACCAATAATGAGTTCTATAGAAAGAGTTGTAAATACTTTCTATAAAATCCGGTAGCAGCACAATTGCACCAAATGATATCATCTACCACTAAATGGTGTCGTCCTTATGTACATAATGCTGTGAATTACAGCTATTAATGTTGATTTGTTTGGTTCCAGGAAGCTGTAGATTGAAGTAACTCGTAATATAGAGAAGATAGAGGCTTGTAGTGTGTTTAACTGAAGAACAACCCTCCAAATGATCATGAATGGACTGATCTCAGTCAAGGCAGTGTGTGGAAAATTATTCATGAAGAACTACACATGTCAAAGGTGTCAGCTCTTTGGATTTCATGACTACTGACTCCTTTTCAGAAGCAAACATGAAATGACCTCTCAAGAGAGATGCTGAATTTTTGGAGCAAGATGAAGAGAATTTTTGGTCACCTGGTAATAATAGATGGATTTTGGATTTATCAATATGATCCAGAGGCCAAATAGATGAGCAAGGAGTGGAAGTACAGCAACTCACCTCCCCCCAAGATGATTAAGGTGCATAAGTCGGCAAGGAAGATCATGCTGTCTGTTTTTTGGGACTGTCATCTAGCCATTTTAACTGACTACCTGTAAAAGGGTCAGACCATCACTGGTGCCTATTACTGCACATTTCTGAACAAATTGCACGAGTCTCTGAAAAAGAACAGCATGGTATGATCTTGGATCTTGCCGACAATGACCTGCACACTCATCTCAAGGTATGGTTGAGGAATCAAAACCCATGTGGTATTGAAATATTGTCACATCAGCCCTCTCTACAGATCTGGCCCCAAGTGACTTTTTCTTATTCCCAGAACTGTTTTTGCGGGTTGAATTTTTCTTATTCCCAAAAATATCTTCGTGGGTCAGAGATTTGACCGCAAAAATGGCATTATTCAAGAGGTAGAACAAGGTTTTTCATGCAATCTACTGTTCTATGACGAAGGTCCTTGAAAGGTCAAGAAATAAGAGGAAAAATGTATTGTTCTGGATGGTGACAGCATAAAGTAACTTAACCAACTCTGAACTTCAATACAAATTAGTAAATTTCAAAATTGAATTTCTGATTACTAACCTTTACTTCTTCAACTTACCTGAATTTTTTTTCACATTCTTCAAGGATATTCAAACTATCTTTGATGGACTCTTTGAACTTCATTCCCTCAGCCTGTGTGGCATCACATTTCAAGAGTTTTTGAATTTTACCATAAGCTCCAACAAGAGGCTCTGCATCATAGTTTACTAATGAGTCTAATAAAATGGAAGCATATTATTATTATTAATATTTCATGGTAAAAAAACTTATTTTTACACAGAGTACAATTTAATCAATTACTCTAATTTATTAGTTGCGTTAATAGATAAATCAAGTAGCATTATACTTAAATATCCAAAAATCCCCCAACACACAAATAGAATGCATGACAAATGAATATATTATAAAATTGTCATTAAAAAAGTCACAGCAAATTTGGATAATTTATACTTATTAAGAAATTATTAGATAATCGTGGTTGTCCTCGTTCCATAATTATCTATGTGTTATGGCAAATATGTAGGTAATATCCACCAGGTCAATTTCCTCTAGAATCATATTTATTTTTTTAAATCTGACCAAGTAGCAAAAAATATAATAAATCTTGGATTGTCATTTACACCTGGTAGATTTCTCAATATACTCAATCTTATAAACTTTCGATCGATACAAATAAGTAAATTCTTCATTAAACAGATCCCAATGAAATGCAAGATCAATGACAGTATTCCAGTTTAGATAGTAAGTTAATTGCGATTAACTTTTAAAGATTACATCTGGCACTACCTGTGATTTATTTTGAATCTTGGAAGTATCTATTTGTCCCAGACCCTTGAGGTAAACTTTTAGGGCATAATACTGAACAACTTTCGCTGAGGTCAATGGAAGTTGAGTATTATAAATATGAATATTGTTATTATAAAGAGTATTGACTAAATACTAAATAGTATTAATAGTATAAATACTAGCACTATAAACAGCAACACATTTTCATGCAAACAATGTAAAGCAAGATTGATAAGGTTTAACTAAAAAGAATATATGAACAACCTAAAGACTGGATAGTTCATACTTTCACCTCTTTCTACCTATGATCTCTTTTCATTTATAATCTATGATTTTATACAGCTCTCAATATCATTTTATGGTGCCATGAGAATACATAATTTTTTAAGTATTTTATATCATATGACAAAGTAACAGGACCTCACAAGTAACCATTATAAATTAGCTAATTGCAATTCCACACATTGCTTTTTCTATGTTGATTGCACATGGGACCTTGCAGAATCTGAAAGAATATTCTTGACTTTGAAATCATATCAAATTGGAATTAATCCTCTATAGTTCCTTGAACCTATATCTTTGAATCAATCACCTTTGAAATCATATCAAATTGGAATTAATCCCCTATAGTTCCTTGAACCTATATCTTTGAATCAATCATCGAAACATCCTTTCAGGATGTCAATTGTTGCATTTACTGTGGCCATGTTTTTTTTAGGATGCTTGAACCGAGTATTTCTCAACACAAATAGGGTTTTCTGGCTTATTTTTTACTGCTCTACAAAGACTTAAGCCCAAAAATAAAAAAAAATAAATGTTGTTCGATTGTTTAGGCTCAAGTGATGCCTCGGATGCCCTCAGCTTCATCCAAGCTGTGTGATTTTTTGGGTACCAGAACATCCTGAGAAAACAGGTGGGGCAGGTAAGGATTTGGCCCCTGTTCCCTGGTGTGTAAATTTCACTATGTGTGTGATGGGCTTAGTATTGGGTGAAAGTATTCAGTGAACTCTACCCTCACCTATCAAACCAAGCTTCAGGTTGATAAATGTGCTTATGGTTTCTATTACACACCCTTGATGGATTTTTTTAAGGAAAAAAGTGCTTGCGCATACAACAATAGTTTCACATCATGCAAAGATAGATATGCAAAAGTTTATGGCCTAACCTCAATGTAACAGTTAACAACTGATTTTGCTCTTGTCCTCCAAAAAATAAGAAAAATCAGATTTGAGAAAGTGACAATAAAAATACATACTTAAACTTACAAATAGAAACCCACAACTATATTTCTGAAAAATAAAAGCTGAATGGCCCTTCAAAAGGCTGAAGGCACATGAAATTCATGATTTCAAGCTATATAATAATATAGAAAGAGGCTGTAATGTACATTCTGAGTGAATAGTCCACTGCTCCACATTTTCTACCAAAGGATATGAATTGAGGTTCAGGACAAAAGTGCGAAGTTTGAAGTGATGTTTATTACATATGCTACCACACCTTCAGAAATTTGCCAGAGTATTTCATTTTTATGAATACCTCAGGCATTTGTGCAATCTCCTCCTAGTTTCCAATGATTTCTGTTACTACTTAGGAAAGGCAAGGATTATGGAAAGTAGTAACCCTATATTTTGTTTTACCTCCCACTACCAATTTATATCATCATTTCAATTTTCTAGCAGAATGATAGTCCAAATATTTTCATTTTATACAGATAGAAAATGTTGATATGATTGGCATTACCTGCTGGTATTAGAGATTTCAGTTTTTGGTAAGCCTCTTCTACAAGGTTTTTATCCACTGATTCCACAGTCAGCTTAACTCCATAATAACTAAAATAAATTTGCCAGATTGATATAACAGAAAATATTACATAATAACCAGAAAATTCTGCTGCAGAGAAGAAAATATTCCAAATGAATACTGCCAATCTGTTCCCATGAAAGAATGTACTTAAAAAACAATCATGGATACAAACCTGTTAAAAAAATTGGGATATGATCCAAAATTGACAGTTTGATATTCACCAACCACCTTATTTAAATCATTGGCTATTTCAGTCTCTCGGGCAGTCAAAAACATTTCCTTTAAATAAAACTTTCTTCCATCTTTTCCAAATAAATCCTACAATATAAAATAAAAGAGTGCAAATGAACTTCTTAACTCTAAATAAATAAAAAAACATTATGTTTGCACCAAAAAATGAAATCTTGACTCAAATTCTCATTAAGAATTTACAAAATAATAGTGCAATTTTTGGGTTGAATCCAATATTTTTTCTGGTGAGTACAGTTTTGATAATCTGTCAAGCCCTGCACATTTCACCACATGGCTGTATTTTTGAAAAGGGAGCTAATGAATTATGTAAAATGAATAATGAAACTACAAAATATATTCACATTGATTTGCTCTTAGAATTGTCAAATGAACTGGACAACGATTAAAATTATTGTTTGGCAGGATGGCCAGAGTTATCAAAATCTCAAGATTATTTTTCCAAACACAAAAAGAATGTGAACAGTGTATCCACCAAAAAAAGCATTGTTTTACTCTTTTTGTAACAAATACATTAGAGGGAAAAAATTTGCTACAGCAGAGACAATATTTCTGCTCCACTTTGAAAAACACCACCATTTATCTAATGTCAGTACATACATATATGTATAAACAAACTGATTTCTGAAACATTTGAAGACTCCAACATAGCTAAAGATGAATACAAAAGCAAGCTCCTTTAATTATTCAAGATGTTGAAGAAGCACTTGCAATACAAACCTTTAATGGTAAAGGTGCGCATTCTATAAATCATAAATTCCACAAAATATTTCCAATGGTAGTTCAGTACTTTGACAAAACACAAGATATTCAAACAAAGTTATGGTATATTGAGGAATTCTGGAATGTATATTCTGATACTCTAGCACATTATCTCCAAAACTCATCTGTTTTCAGTAAAAACTGAGAATAAGTGAATTTAGGATGATGATAAAATAAATTCTGGGGGCTATGCTGGGAAGGAGAAAATTTTTTCATCAAACTAAAAACTAAAACTTTATTGATCTATATCAGGAGTTGGCTATCCTGTAATGTTCTCCACAATAACTCACAGACTACAGCTGACAGTCTCAATTAATTAACAGGGAATAATAGGAGACCATAAAATATATTTTTCAATTTACATCGTCCATATTGATTCTCTTGGAGAATGTATGTTTTCATAAATGTTCCATACCTTAAAATATCATGCAAGAAAATTTGACTTTTAGTTCAATACCAGTCAATTAAAGATTCATTGAAATACATTAACCAAAGAGGCCATATCTCCCTCCTCTTGATTTGTTCCTCATGCTTAGGAACTATTTAAAAAATTAAACCTTACATATAGGAGAACTAAATAAATGATTTATTGGATGAATTTACTATAAATAATAAACATATTCAGTTTGTATTGAAGTTTGTTTTGGAGGAGCAATACTCCAGCTTGATAAAGTTTTCAGAGCATTATTTTACTATCCTCTGCCATAAAACAAAAGCAGAGAGATGCTTTTCCCTCATGGTCATAAGAATAGAAGAATAAAATCCTAATTATTTGGCATGAAGAACAATATAAGATATGTTAGCTGCTCAAGAGTTACACAAAGTGAAAGGGATGAGGGTAGAACTCTACATGTCCAGCAATCACAAAAGTACATAAAAATGAAGCTGTTTCAATTTAAAAAGCATAATTTGCAATAATTTATCAATTTTGGTCAAAATATAATATTATTTAAATATGCCATTTTGTGGTGAATAATTATTTGTTAATATTTATTCCAGTAATGAACACCAAGGTCAGACAGTGTTATAAAAAACAAAAAAACTCCATTGTAATGATTAATCCATGTTAACTTATCTTTCTGATTCCATCTTATTTTCTGCTGTCATTTATCAGTAGTATCATCATCATTTTAAATTTATTTACAGTAAAATTTTTAATAGCAATAAAAAAACTTCCTCATACTGGTATCATTATAGAATGCCAGTGCACTCATTTAAGTTATGATTACGAGCTTTGACTGCAAAAGTATCTGAACCTTTTATGCTTTAAAATTTATAAAAATACATGATGGAAAGAAATAAAATGAAACAGAGGAATACTCACACTACTGAGGAGAGTAAAGGAATTCTTCATTAGCCGAGAAACTCCAGGGAAAATGTGAACATTATGAACTGATATAATAGGATAGAGGGTCCTAACTCCTTTCTTCTTGTCGTAACCATAGTTCAGGACTGAAGACTTTGGAATCTTGAAAGGCACAAGTGAAATAACAATCTAGCAAAACAACAGTAGCTTGTTTACGGAAAAAATACATAGAAGAATAATGGTGAATGGTAACTTTCCTGGGAAGTGTTACAATTGATTAATGAGAGCACATGAATACAAGCATTGTATTACAGCAACTAACAATCTCAAATGTGGTGAAGTTTGTTTAAATCCACATTTATACTTAATAAATAAAAAGGTACTGTCGATAAAATCTCATGGCAAGATTTTAATTCTAATCGCCACATTAAAATATACTGCTGATATATATTTGTGTATGCATCTCAACTCTTAAATTATAAAATCTCTTGTGTACTCACTAATGCTAATTTCAAAGCTGGGGCATCTAAATTTGAGGTCTTGAAGAAATCTTGACAAATTTTCACAAGTTCTGGATGAGGAAACAATGATTCTCCAAATGCATGAGCTACAGCTAAACATGTAAAAATAAAACAAATACACTTTAATATGCTACATTTTCTTTAGTGGGACATATACTCCATATTTTAATACAATACAGAACATCTATTCATAGTAATTTTGGCTACAAATAACAGTGCAACCTCTTACATCTGAGTTAATTAATGTAGTACTGTGGCTTGACTGGTGGGACAGTAGTCCATGTAGATGGATGGTTCAGCTGCTGACCAGAGGGTGCCAGGTTCAAATCAAAGTGATGTCTCACAATACCCCAAGTAAGTTTGAGCTGTGTGATTTTCTAAATACCAAATATTCTCAAGGAACCATGGGCAGTGGAGGAAATCAACTGGCCCCCAGAATCTCTTTTGCATCAGCAGGACTTAGCAGCATGTGTGGGATTCCCAAGCAAGGGATGTATAAAATGCCTTGTTTGAGGGGGAGAAGCTGAAGAGGGGGAGTGGATCATATGACATGTGAGAGCAGGATGGGGCAAGGTTTGAAGACAATGGAGAGAAATACAAGGGCATTAGACCCTTGGTAGGTTGTCAAGAAAATTTCACCATGGTATTTCTCAGAAAACTAGCAGTTCTCTGCTATATGCAAGGGGTTGGACTTTGGAGACTTGGGACTACTGCCTACATAAAAGGTTTCCAGAGAAGGCATTAACCAGGGATGTATGCTCCTGTCTTTATAAGTTAATGAGAAACTCTTACAACCTGACTTACTATCTATCCTCTCAAAGTCACAGAGATAGTCTTTTTCTATTTTGAGGTTATGAAATTATGCAGCGATAACGTTAGCAAACAGACCTGAGAGTTTAAATGACCTAGAGTTCTTAGATTCATACATTTGTTATTGAATGACATCATATTTCTCTGCTTCCCTCTTCTAAATTGTGCTTTTTTGCAATAGGAAAAATATATCACAGCATTCACAGTAGTAGGCACTTGACCTTGAAGAGACTTTTCTCTATTAACATTTGGGCTAAAGAAGAACCACATCCAGGTAAATTGGATAAGATGGTGCACATAAATGAATCATTATTTTTGTTAATTAATATTGATTATGGCTCACCCTTAGTTTAGATATCTTGCAACAGAAGTCTCATCCTACCTAGCAAAAAGAATAAGGAATTCCTAGTGTGTTCGAGAATAATAGTTGAAAATGACAGATGGACTACCTTTAGAGTTAAATAACTATGGAATAATAAGCAAGACTAACAAATTTTTAAAATCAATTTCCTCCTTCAATTTGTGCCCAAGGATCAATTCCATGAATTTAATAGTTTTTCTGGAAAATATTAGATCAAAGAATTAGTATTGTTGCTACCCTCTCTGTTATTGATGTCATCATATATTGATTTTATGTTAAATAAAGGATACTACATTACACAAATTGGCCTAATGGTTTTCACTAGAGTCTTATTAAAAATAAGGAGAGAAATAGGGGAGACATTTTTTTTGCATTTTATCTAATCAAATCTTTTCACATTCAGTTGAGAACTCTATGCATGGCTAAAAACTACAAAATTTTCCAAATTAAGATGCCAGGAGTCAGATTTGTATGGTCTTTTCATGTCAGCTGTTGCTGTTGAATAATACACCAATCAATTGAAATTGGTTAACAAATCCAATATAATGCAATCCCATTTTACAAATGATCTACAACACCCACTCCATATTTTTAGTAATTTGATTATTGAGTTTGTATTTTTACCACAGGTTGTACATGTAATAAGTTTGTAATAATTTTCTAATCATAATTTGAATATTTTTAATAAATATTAAATGATTTCAATGAAAATACCAACAATTTGATTTAAAAACAAAACTTGATAGCTCATTACTTGTTGCACATTTGCTGCTAGATAATGTTATTCAATGATAACCCTAATGGAGAATGTTTCATTCAGTGTATTAAAATAAATGCTTTCAAATTATATACAAAAGTTGCAATAGAGAACTCATAATTACTAGATGGACAAAAACTTTGCTGTCGAAGGAGAGCTGACCTATAGAGTATATCCTCTAAGACAGAGGAGTAGAATTAAGAGTATTTCATTCCAACAAATACATATTGTATAACATGCCATGTCCCCAGACTCACCTCAAAGGCTGAACTCAAACAGCTCCCATGTTTTTTTCTCTTATAAGAAGACCCAATGTGTATGCAACTATAAGATAACCCTGTATTACTTTAGGTAGCAAAGAGGATAGGGTAGAAGTGCTGAAGTGGGCCTTACCCTATCCCTCAATCCTTTCTACCAAGGCAACATGATATAAAACATATTTTCTCCAGTTAACAAAAGCAAATTTTTATGAAAATATCTATGACACCACTTAAGACATTTCAGCAGAAGTAGAGAGTAACAGAGGGAGAAAATTACTATATACTACACTGTATGTCATACTATGTAGGTGAAATCAGAGAATAGTAGGTCTTTGTACCTACAATACAAATGTTCATTATTTTGTGTACAAAATGTTTGCAGAAAAATTCATGGAAGAGAAGAAGGGGATGTTCTCTTCACTAGAAATGTCACATCAGGGGAGTGGGAGGGATGAGGTTGAAAACAAGACATGTAGTATGCATGGTGATAAGAACATGTTCACATTTTGCTCATGAAAACATGGTTACAACTTGTAAATTATATTCAGAAGCTATGGTGGGAAAAGTTACAAGAATAAAATCAGCTTTCAATTGATTACAGGTGTTGGTTTTGCATTTTAGGCATGATGACAAGGAAAAATAAAGGTGGGAACCCAGGAACTGGATTTTCTATGAAGCAAACCATCAAAGTGTGTGTACTTTGAAGATGCCCTATGAAACTTTCCAGGTGAAATAAGAGAAAAAATATTAAGCAAGAACAGTTTTCTGCCCTAAGACGCCATCCATTGGCAAATATATACAAATTGCCATGAGAATCAGTGTAAAATTGCCATCTTGTACAGAGGCTAACATTAGTACACTCCATAAGAGTGGTAGCTAAAAGTTCAAGTATTTGTGTATTTAAATGAAGCTACTTCAACCATATAATTTGGGCAATAATGATAATTACCATAGCTATCTATTCTGAGACTAACATAATGGATATAAGTGAATTTACAAAATGAATAATCAAGAGTCATAAAAATACTAACTTAATTAGATTCATCCATGGGAGGAATGTACAATATTTCTCATCCAATAACTTATTTAATTCCTTTCTGAGATTACTTTCAGAAAATAAACACTTTAATTCACATTCTATTACTCCTAATGTTTCTATTGCCAGATATTATGCCAATTTCAAATCTTCATTAATAAGGAATCAATTATAATGATCTATAGTTCAAATTATATTCATCTAATTTGCCTTACTTCTTCTGGTTTCTAAGTATTACACAGATGTGGTACATATGATAGCAGCTAAAGCAGTTACTTTTCCCTTGAAGAGCATCAAAGAATTCACTGCTAGAATGCATTAGGCAAGAGTAGTGAATGTGCTTTTTCACTATGTGTAAGCTACTATATAATTACAATGTACACTTTTATTACTTAGCCAACATTGCATCTGACATTAAAAATAAATTAATGGGAGTTGCTGTTACAATGTGATCAATTAATAGAGGTTGCACTGTATTAGTATCAGATTAACACTATTTCTTATAAATACAGCACAAACATACCTTCATAAGTTACATCATCGTGGGTAGGCCCAATTCCTCCAGTGGTGATGACAAATGTGTAAGATTTTGAGAAATTTTTCACCTCATAACTGATATCTTCAATATTATCACCAACAATTGAGACCTTAATATAAATATATTTTTTATAGCTTTTAAACATTCAAGAATAAAAAAACCTCCTTTATCACAGTATTACCAAATGAAGAATTAAGGAACTGCAACATTAACTCAATTTATTTTTTTAAAGAGTTTTAAAACATAATTATGCAAAGAAATATCTTATGTATACAAAGCAAAGCTTTTCACCTCCAATTATCAGTTTAAGGCTGATTTTTACACCTTAGACTGTATTCAATTTGAATGCTCAAGAAATATCTCGGTCCTACCAATCCAAAGATTATTGAACAACTAAAACAATTGTAAAAGGAATTCAATCACAATGGATTAACATTTATACACTCCAATAACTTGATTGTCAACTCCACAATTTGGAAATTAGGATGAGTTCATCCATTTAGGTAATGACATTGAATGAATTGTTAAGTATAAAAATCAGAGACTAAATATGTAGGTACATTAGTATTGGTACTCATGTAAATTGTGTTTAATTTATAGTTGTCATAATAAACAGGATTTAGGGACATTGTCAAGTTTGACCTCTTACTGTTCTAAAATATATCCTGGCAAACCCTCAGAATTTTGTAGCTTAAAAAGAACCACTCTTGCACTGTATCTTCACTTTTAAATAATGGTTTCTTGATACCATTGTTCATTTCCAAAATATGTTGTTTCATTAGACAACATAGCCAAGAAATAAACTAAGCCGATTTTCTAAATTTATTATTTCGGGATAAGTTCACCCAATACCGCAATATGTCCTTTACCTTTACCCTGACTAGGGTTGAACACCTCAAAATCCATGAAGTACACAAACACATCCTGATTACAAGTATATCCAATACCTCTTCCTGTTAATGCTATCATCACTGCAATGCCATTACATGTTCCTCTCCCCTTTCTAAACTCAAACTGATCTTCACCTACATAGTTGTTTGCACCATTTTGTAACTTTCTATTGATCACAATTAGGACAGCTTTAACTGCATGTGAAATTTAAATTATTATCCTATCGTCCTCACATACAGCAACTTTATACATTTTATGGATTGGGATCACAATATGGCCTATCTTTCAATATATCTCACAATATCTTTCAACCACATTTCTTTTTCAAATATTCTGTGCATAAGTTCAAAGAATCCAGTGAAGTCTCTGTGCCAGGCCAGGGTTTCAGCTGTTTCAGTGGCTGTTTCAGACATTTCAGTGGCTAACTCCACCATCGTCCGCAGGGCATATCCTGCCATTATTATCAGCCGCCTCATCATATTCTCTTTTATCTTGTCAACATCAAGAACTTTGTGCAGCAATTGCGGGGGACTTGCTCCAAGCCACAAACAATGAACCAGGTTTTATATAAAAGGCCAAGATTGGAGATGAGTCATGGGTGTCCAGCTATGACCTTGAACAACAGTCGGTTGATAGGCTAAAGGAGAATGCAATAAGGCAACTGATGACCACTCCGAAAAAGTACTTTGCCTATGGTTTTGAAAAGCAGAAGAGACATTGGGAAATGTGTGTGGGGTCCCTAGGGAAGTACTTTGCAGGGTGATTAAGGCCTTATTTTTTAGTTAGGCTATTTTTCTGAAAATATTACATGGCTTGATACCTTCCAGACATCTCTGTTTGATATTTGCAGTATCCTAATTTGGAAAGTTCTTAGTAAGGCAAAATAAAATAACACAAAGTAGTGCTGAAATGGTTATAAGGTCATTAAAGATGACAAAAGATTTAATATTCACATTTAATAAAACCAATGCCCCCAATGAATTACTTACTTACTGGGGTCCAAACCAAGTAGCTCAGAAAAATGTATGCAGGATAAATGTATTTTAAGGTGTCAATGCAGTTGCTGGTTCTTTTAAGAAGCAGACAGAGCAGAGTGAACTTTTTGACTATAGCTGAGGGCAGCTCTGCAACAGCAGGAGGAGGAACAACATTTATCTCATTTAAAGACAGTCATTGGTGACTTTGGAAAAAAATCCATGCAAAAAATTCCTTACGAACCTAACAATAAACAAATAAAAAGACATGTCAGCCATGGTTTAGTTAAATCTAACAATAAACAACTAATTCCTCAAAATAATGACCTGACAAGCCAGATTTTCAATTTTTGTTGGTAAGACATCCAATTTTAGCACAAATTAGATTTCTTTATTAATCCATTGCTAATTACTGAGCAAATTGATTAAGAGTGATTCTTTAAAGAGCTGCCAATTTTAGGGAAAAGCTGGAAGTGACCACCTGTCCTTGGCTCAATTAGCAATACGCATTCATTTCTCTAACTCCAATCTGTGTAAAGATTCAGTAAACGTTGGGAAATAATAGCATGGATGTAAAATATTTCTTCCATTTGAATTTCCATTTCCGTTAGATCAACAGCAATTTCAACCATTAGGCTCCATCACCTGCCAACATTGGACTAACAAACAAACGTTTTTTTGTGATTCCTTTTTACATGGCAGAAATTATTAAAAAGATAATGATGGTCACACCAATAACGCTAGAGTCTTAAAGTAAAATACCATTAAATTCACATCAAATGAATTTCAGGATTCAGTATGTCCTCCCAAAACTATGAAAATGCTTCTGGGCTGATCAAATTATTCTTTGCAATAAAGGAATTCATTTGCAGAAACGAATACGCCTATATTTGTACGGAGAACAGTCGCGCACACCACTTTAATTATAAAAATTGTTCAACCATTGGCACATTTTTCTTACATATTCTATCTAGGCTATGATGGTATCATCATACTGATAGTGACTGCTTATGCAACCGAACTGAGTGAGCACTATGAGGCAAGGCATGGGTATAAAATTTCTTTAGGTGACTAAATGAAACATGAAAGAAATGAGAATGATGTACTACAATGAAAATTCTTAAAGATTATGGGATCCAATTTTAAAAAGGTTCAAGTGTGAGAGAGATGTACGTGTTGATATGAAAAATACGTTTCGTGAATGGCAATGTCAGAAGGAAGAAATTAAAATAAAATCCTGAAAACAAAGACGCCAATAAGATGTTGAAGACGAAAGTTGAAACAAAAATTAAGAGGATAAAGAGGTTATGAAATGTAAAAAAAGGCAAAATGAAATATAGGAATTACAACTATCATTGTTATACCTAGATTAGGGCTGCAGAGGGCAAGAAATACAGGGTTCCCATATCTCTTTATCCCCTATGCTCATTTTTCACGAATATCTCCCGATGAGCCCGCAGAAAGTTCCAACTCCTGCCCAAGTGGGGTCAACAAATTTTACTGTAGATATTGCTACATATATGCTAGAAGCCATCACAAAGATAACAAGTCACGCCATTAAACATATACCCTAAAAGCAAAAGTCACATAAAATGATCTTAGGGATTCAATGAGTGCTCCCAAAACATTACGTCTATACGTAACAATACGATGGCATTCTTTAGAATTGACATAATTTATAAAGGTGCATAGTTAATCGAGGTGGAATTTGTAAAAGTGTCCCTTGTACACAGAGATAGAACGCTTATCTACACTTAGATACTAACCTTGGCTAGCTTAACCCCTTGTCCATATAGTCCTTTAGCTATAAAGTTAGTATTTTCATCGACAACTTGACCCTTGAGTATCTCATCCCCAATAACTATAAAAAATGAAATTTTAAAATAGTGCTACAGCTTTCATAAGAATCACAGAATGCCAATAAATATACGAACCAATCAGCCCTGCCGTTGGACCATTCGCAAATTTGGAATAGAATTTACTGGCTTGGTATGTGAAGTTGAAAATTGGATTTCGTGCAGTCCCATAATGAAAGTGAGAGTTACCTCTTATTAACAGTGCAATCCACTTAATGGCACACATATACATGAATACCTACAATAACAAACAGGGGTAAACTTTGATTTTGCTTCGATTTTCCCCCAATCGTTCGTAACAAATGGGCAACGAAATTAACTGTGCTTTCGTTTATCTCAAAATTACCATAGATACTTACGCTAATAATTGTATCATTAAATCAAAAATTAATACGATATATTCAATGGAACTGCTAACATTGGTTTGAGTCCATAAAGTGAGAAGGATTAATTATGAGAAAGTCAGATTTTAAAAAACAAGTGACGGGTGAATAACCAGATTTACTAATATTTTTGTATAACTTTTGCCGCTCTAATCGTGTACTTCGACTTTAAAATAACAAGTGTGTCAGGTAACTTTTTCTACCATTAAGTGAAAGCCACATAATCACTGTTCACATGAGATAATGTCGACCATATTTTCTAATAATTTACACAAATGCCATTTCGCCCCCTAAACTGTCCTTTTCTTAACCTCATCAGAGGAAATTGGAATCAGAATTTACCCCAGGAAAAACGCATTGCTGAAGCTCATAAGCTTCTTTGCTTTGAACGCATTGCTAGAAAAGCTCCGTATAATCTGGTAAGAGCGTTAATACCATTCATTCATTATTTTCTGTATAGTACGATTATAAAGCATATTGCCATTCAATTTAACAGTGATATAGGAACAGAGTTGAACAGAATTCTCTCCGCCGTTAAATTTGAATCAGGTTGTTGGCATATAACTTAAGTTAAACGAAAGTCCACTGTTAAAATTGAATATATAGCAAGCACATTTGTCATGGTCAACATTCTGAGATTTCTTTTAGCAAATATTTGGACTTGTTAAACTCGTGCGTTTTTCTCGTATTTTTTTCAGTATTCGTTTATGGTATCAGTTTGGTCGTCCTTTCACTGTCAGTGAATAATTTTCTAAAGTAGTATCCATTAAGTATAGGTTAATTCAGACTACTATGTAATTCTACGACGTTGGACGCACATAATTTACAATGCCCAGTTATTTTGTTCAAATGAGTCTATGAATAAAATCATAGTTACATTTGGATGGATGGAAAAAGAAGTCAAAGGTGGACCTCAGATATTGTAGGATGAATGCAGACAGTGCATGAATGCCACACCAGCTACACACTATTACTTATTATAACAGGTTTTCAGGTCAAATAGTGATGTAATATGTTCCCTCTCGAAAGAGTTTTTGTGGTTTCGCTACCACCTACATGTTTTTACGTGGTCATTTTTTATTCCTGAACCTTGGCTTCATATCTCACTGCCATTTCTTCCTTCGCCTGAGGTCGCACTGTGGTTGCTCCTACGAGAGTTCTATTCACTCCTCTGAGGAAGATAGCTTTCGCTGCCAAAATGCCATGTTTATGATTAGTAACATAACTGGTAGTAACGCTATGTTAATGAACATCAAAATAGTCTAATGTATGATATTGGACTATAACAAAAATGGAAAAGTGGTGCAATTTGTCCTATATAGATCTGTGGCAAAGTGAAAACTTCGTCTAAGAGGACCGCTTCTCCGGCTTTTCTAGATGGGTAGTGGTTTGGTGAGAGATCAGTCGGCTACTTGATGTAAGACTCGGCTGCGTGATTTCCCGTTACGCGGCTGGAGAAGGAGATCCGGCCTTTCTTGAAGGGGAGTGATTTGGTGAGAAATAAGTCAGCTGCGTGATGTCCCGTTACGCGGTTGCATCATACTTTATTGTGTAAATTACAATGAATGTGTATTACTTTACATTAGAACCCATGGACTCGCTTTCGATATTATTATTGTTTTTCAAGTTTTCACTTTAGTCGGCAGTATTTGAGACTACCACGTTTTTTCGCTCATCTGTGTGATTAAATACTCAACAAGGGTGCCTATAGGCACAAGTTTGTCATTTTTTTTCAATTATGACATATGAAAAATAGTCTAATTTTCCGAACGCCATGATTTTCACACATTGAAAAGTTTTATATTGATACCATCTTCAAATTATATTGTATGTAGTTCAGTTATTAAATAAACCTATGATGGAATTGTGCAATGTTGTTTCATTTTCTGATGTGTGACTTAACTTTTCAATTTGAGGTATTATGCGTTTATTGGAGATTTTTTTGCTTGATTGCTTCTGAATGTGGCAGCTGTTGCGACTAAATTGAATTAAATATCTTGTGAACAGTACGGAATTTCCATTCATTAGAAGTCCCACTTCCTGTCAGTTATTCAACACACAGTATGGGGTTTGATAAGATTGCGGTCTGGAGGAAGGAGAGCTAGTGATCCCGCGGGTTTGTTATATCACTGCCGTTGCAGATCCGACGACCGCTTGACGTCACGCTCACGTGCCCTTCGTCTGCTAAGTGGTTCAATTTTTTAACAAGGAGAGTCGCTCCCTAGGCTCGGCCGTGATAACATCAAGGGTAGGAAGTGGTCTGTGTTTGAATGTAGATATTGGCGCCGAAAACATCCACAGACTTGAGATTAGGGTGAGAACGAAATGCCATCAATTCTTCTGAAAACGACTTTTATTAATTTCTTTCTGTTTCGCCTATCACAATTGTGTTGCGTCTTGGCTTACGTCATAGTCATTTTGATACACCATGAATATGCCTTTTCCTTATTGTAGTGAATGCTTTGTCCTTGTGACTCAGTTCTGTGTCCATTTTCTTGCAGGATCGGTGATGAAATGGAGCAAGTTCAGACATTAATTTCTAGTAACGCCGTAATGGTGTTCAGTAAATCATACTGTAAATTCTGTAACAAAGTAAGCATCGTACGTGTTGGTAGTTATTGTTTTTAGTTTGATTTCGGTACACAGCGACTAACGTAATTTTCCCTTTCAGGTGAAGGAAATGTTCCGGGCAGAAAAAATAGACTTCCATTCCATTGAGCTGGATTTAATGGACAGTAAGTTTTTTCATCAGCTTGAGATTTTGAGGAGTAATAAAATTTTAAATTATTTTCCTCGTGTTAATGTAGTTAACACTTTCTAGCCCTAGCCCAGTAAAATTTACAGAATTCGCATCATCACGATTATTTGTTTTTAATTCCGTAATGAATGGGGTAATTAAATTTCTTTCTATCACTCACACCTCAACATAATTACGTCTTAAGAGTTAAACGTTTGGTTAGCATTAACTAACAACGAAAATGGGCAAACTTTACTTAATAGAATACTTAAATCTGTTATTTTTCTTCAATTTTAATATTTTCGCAGCATGTTTTAGTGAGGATGGCGTGCATGGAAATTCCAGGAAACGTTCTGTTGTGCTAAGTGTATTGCTAGAGTGAAAATATAACGTTTAGAACAGGCATCGAAACATTTATTTATAATGATTCAAGCTTCATTAATATTATTGTATTTGATAAATTATTAATATAGTTAGCAAGTAGAAAACTAAAAGAATTGATGCCAGTTCTGTAACTGTAAATGTCTTAGTATATCATACTAATAATATTATGACTTAACTGTTAACTATTTTATTTGAAATATACTAACAATTGAAAGGCAGTGGCAAATTTTAATGTTACAAAATCAGCATTTGGGAGGCTTGTAAAAAGGTACCAACATTTCCTTCAACCCAGTATTTTTCTCATCATTCAGCAATAACATTGCCTAATTAATTATATATACACAATTTAAATACTTCCTGAAGGCATTACTGGGTTAAGGGCTGGTTTATATTTAGATGAGAATTGTGTATGAGATTTAAGGATGTAGCTATTGTTAGTCAGGCATGTCCCCTTTTCATCTGTGTGGTACAGAAAGAATAGCAAAATTGTCTTAATTTTTTCACACATCTCAAACTTATGGATAAAACCTTTTTTGTGCAAATCACATGTCGTGTAAATACCTATGCTACAGTTGGGTAAAATATTCCAGTTTTGGAAGTTTGTATTGAAGATGTCTACAGAAAGGAATGTATTTTGTCCAGGCTCTTCTATCACATACTGGCCTTGGCTGGAGGTCATGGTCACTTGCATGGGTGTTCTGTGGCCATCAAAACAATTTTTAAAAAATTTTATTTCTATCTTTAGCTGAAGGGAAGATGATACAAGATGCTCTGGCGGAACTTACGAAGCAGACTACAGTACCAAATGTGTTTTTGAATGGAAAACATGTAGGTGGTTGTGATACCACAGAAAAACTGTTTCGAGATGGAACATTAGTTGAACGGGCATTGGGTACTTATCAGAAGCGTGATTATGACCTTGTTGTTATTGGAGGAGGATCTGGAGGCCTGGCTGCAGCAAAGGTAGGTATCCCCAGGTTGATCATTGCGCCTAGTACTCTTCTTACTGTAAAATAAAAATGGATTTTACTCAAATAGAAATTTAAATACTTCATAACTCAAACATTAAAAAGCTACACTTTTTTTATACAAGTCAACTAAAATTGTTTCCATTGTTTTAATTTTTAAATAAGTGCATATTTATTTGAAGAAATTAAAGTGGGAATTTCTGTTGAAGACGAATTTGATGTTGGTTTCTTGCCAGTTAACATTTTCTCAACAAGTAAGTTCTGTTGACAATATGGATTGTGGCCTGAAATTGCTTGTAGTATGTGCGTAGAAAGTGCTACTTTGTATCCAGCTATTGCTTAGTTTAAAGTGTCTGCTACATTCATGCTCACAGTGTGGGAGTCAATAGTAGATCTAGAAAACGTCGTGGGGTTATTAGTTCTCCCATTGCTAGATCTCATAAACAAAAATGCTTGAATGACCTTTTATCTGGAAAGTAAATATGAAAGCTAATAATGTAGAGATCAAAAGGCACCATGCAGGAGGTAATTTATATATGAGGGAAAACTAGTTTTGAAATTAGTGTTGTGCAATTAATATTAACCTTATCAGAGTTAAAAATATTTCTCGTGGCTCTGTCCACCTTTAGATCTACTCCTGACATACGAAAAAAATATCCTAATTAAATAAGTGCCATGAATACAGAGACTGGTGTGTTGACTGTTATTTATTTTCATTGGGGTATTTTAGTTTTTAATGAGCTTCATTGTATGCACACTATCATTCCATTGTTTAGTATTTTACATTTTCCCAACAGGAAGCAGCGTCACTTGGTAGAAAAGTTGCAGTTTGTGATTTTGTAACCCCATCTCCTAGAGGAACAAAATGGGGACTAGGTGGAACGTGTGTAAATGTGGGCTGTATTCCAAAGAAGCTGATGCACAAGTCAGCCCTTCTAGGCTGTGACATGAAGGATTCTACTCATTTTGGCTGGGAGATGGCTGAGCAAGGTAATTGTTGAATTAATTTTGAAATTAATCAGAGCAAAGTGTAACAATTACTGTTGAAACTGTTTGCTGAAATCAAAGATATGCATTTTTTCACAAATATAATTATGTATTCACCATCCAGGTTTCAATGTTGTTGCAGCATCTTCAGGTGCTATGTCTCCATTGAAACCCAGATTGTGAATAATTAATATGCATTACAAAATTGTATATAGTTATTTTTAGCAACTGTGTCGAATTCAAATTGCATAGTTTTAATCAGGATTTGGTGGATGTGAAACATATTAATTACGTAATAAATAAAACAGTTTCTGGCGTAACTTGGTGGAAAATCTTCATACTGACTTTTAATAATCAAACCACTTTACTTTTCCACATAAACTTTTTAATTTTTACAACCCAGGTTTCATTATAGCATAACATCATCAGGTCACTGATGATGTTATGTGATGTGTATTTAATTAATTGCAATATGTTTATTATGGTTTCATGAGCTCATTAATATTATTAATTGCAAAAACACCCCAAAAAATCCAATTTTTAGTCTGGAAAATGTGTAAATTTGCTGGAAATTGTCAAAAATTTGCATAATTGTTGTCATCGTGCTAATTTTTCACAATTTTTTACAGCTAAACACAACTGGGAAAAAATGGCACAGGAAGTCAAAATGCATATAATGTCACTTAATTTTGGTTATCGAAGTGAGTTAATGCTGAAAAAAGTACAATATTTTAATGCATATGCAACATTCCTGGATAAACATAAACTAAAGGTGAGCATCATCTGTTTCTCAATAAGGTAGGAGTATCAACCAATTGGCCTATTGTTGAGTAGCAATTACAAATTTTATAAGTCTCAATTTAAACAACTGAAAACATGTGTAATTTGAAAGTAATTATGTTGGAAATCCTTAAAATATACTAATTCAGTGAATATGCAATTGGGATGAAAATTTCTGATGCCTTATCCTCCATAACTTAGCTTTCCTCTATCACATTGAGGTGACCCAAAGATAATGCTTGTTGGGTGAGTCATCCTCCTATTAACTTCAAAATTACCGAAAGCATGTGTCAACATTTTTGACCTTTGTAATCGCATCTGCTCACCCTCTTTAATATTTACTATGAGAGTAACACACCTAGGGGGTAGATTACTGCCAAGTATGCCCCAGACCTGGTGGAGGGTATGCTAGCAGTCTCTAGGCTCTTTTGAGTGGCAAATTAGAAGTGAGTAGAAGTTGCTGGCGTGCTTTTTTTAAATATCTCCAGTTATTCTTCACCCTAATGGAATTACATATCTATATTTTACACACCCCAGCTTATACATAATAGGTGCTTGGGAGACAGTGCTCATAGTTCAATATTCCATGTTTGGCGTGGATGATATTTATGAATAGACAGTTTACTCAATTATTCTTCCAGTCAATCAAACCTTAGTAATTTCTGCCCTTGACATTCTCAGTAGAAGTTTGAACCATTAATACAAGATCATGTTGTATGAAATGTGTCATGTAAATTTCAAGTCAGATATGTTTTGCTTAATAAATTGTGTTTGGCTTCATATTATGATATTTTCACTTTTTAATCAAGGGGAAGTTATATCTTAAGTGGCAGTCTACTTCTACTTGATATTATTCTTTCGTTATAGACCTTTTTTAGTATCTCTCCTATGGCAGTTCTTGTCTTTGATTTACTGTAGAGTATCTCCTTGTTTTATACTCACTTTACTGGCCTGATGACCCCATATGACAACCAATGTAATTTTATCTTTAGGTGAAGAGTCATGCACAAGTACATAGCCAATCTATCCTATTTGTACCAGATTGATTCTAGGAAAATTCGAGAAAAATTTTGAATAACCAATTAATATTTTCCAAGAAAAATGGTCATTATTTGCTCATTTGTTGTCAATCATTAATTTTATATGACTTGTCATGCTGTATTGGAATTAACTTCGAATGATATTTTTTGCAGCTTGTTGATAGAAACCAAAAGGTCACAGAAATCACAGCAGATAATATCATTATTGCTGTGGGAGGCCGACCCAATTACCCAGACATTCCAGGGGCAAGAGAGTATGGAATAACATCTGATGACCTCTTTTATCTGCCCCATTGTCCTGGAAAAACACTAGTAGTTGGAGCATCTTATGTTGCTTTAGAATGTGCTGGCTTTCTTGCTGGTTTTGGTCTTGATGTCACTGTAATGGTTAGTTTCAATTTTTGATCATTCTTGTAGTTTGTCTTTGTTTAATTATGGTTATAGATGAATATTTGTTAAAATTTATAGGTCCGCTCTATCCTTCTGAGAGGTTTTGACCAGCAAATGGCTAATATGATTGGTGCACATATGGAATCTCATGGAGTGAAATTTTTGAAGAGTACAGTCCCTGTCAGTGTTACAGAGAAGAGCGCAGGAAGTCCTGGAGAACTTACAGTAAATATGAAACAAATTTCATGCATCATTGATACCTTATAAATTAATGCTGACGTAGAAATTTTATTCAAGGTTACCTACAGAATGTCTGATGGAGAAATGGGTGAACAAACATTCAATACTGTAATGTTTGCAACTGGTAGGAGCCCATGCACTGCAAACATTGGCCTGGATGAAATTGGAGTGGAGTTAAATGCAAGGCAAGTGGTTAGATATTAACTGTAACCTTTTGTTTCACCCAGTTTTTGAAATTTGTCATATTACATTATCATCTTGGTTTTTCCAGCAGTTAACCTTTTGTTAAGCGAACTCATGTTAATATTACCTCTTTATCTAAATGGTAAATTGTTAAATTATAGTTTTGAACAGAGCAATACTTTTTAAGCACCCAAAAACTTGATAACTTTGCAAATCCTTTTGTGTCTATATGAGTATCAACACACTATAATTGAGTCATGTGGTCATTTAATTAATGCTCATAACTATTGAAGTTAATATTCTTAAATAAGTCCACATATATTTTATATACATTGTAAGCAAACTAGTATCTCTTTTGAAGGGATTTCTTTGATGTCCAGTGCCCGTGCACCATTACTAGGAGGTATATACTATATAATGTAATGAATGACATCTGTGTGGTGAGAGAGAAATTGAATTTGGAAAAGAAAATTAGAGGCAGTGTATAATACATTATTGCCATATTAGTTAATGAAAATGGATATTTTTCAATACTTCTGAATGAATAAAAAAAAATAAAACAGTTTTTGGCGTAACTTGGTGGAAAATCTTCATACTGACTTTTAATAATAAAACCACTTTACTTTTCTTTATTATTATTATTTATTATTATTATCTTTATTATTTCTTTCCTTATCTTTTCTTTTCCACTTTATAACGAACCCTAGGTAGTAAAAATTAAAAAGTTTATGTGGAAAAGTAAAGTGGTTTTATTATTAAAAGTCAGTACTTCTGAATGAGCTGCAAAAAATACCTAGACATAGAGAAATGCAACACTTAGATTCCAGGAATTTAGTATATCTTCTGAAGTTTCCACCGATCAGTGGTAACCTTGTGGGAAAATGTTGTATAGAATTTACCATTTGTAGGCAGGGGATAACAGCAGAAACAACTGATATGAAGCATGCTCGGTTTGTCTTTTATATCTGTTCTTAAGAGACTTAGCCCTCCTGACCCTCCATTGAGAAATGATACATTTGTATTCTACCTGAAAGGATATTGACCTCACCAGTGTCAGAATTTAATTATCCCTGAAAACTGATTTTCCACTCAGGGAGGGTCCAATGTCAGTAACTTATGATTACCAAATACTTTCTGACAGGATGTTTTACATACTCAATATTGTTTGCATATTCACGTGGCACAGTTGGATATCATGTTATATGCCTTACATAGCAGTGTAATAATCTTACATACAGCAAATATCTTACCAAATGCATGCTTGCAGGTGATATGGAACTTTTTGGAAAACTGAAAATATCCCTCCAATATCTGGGAAAAGTCTTGGCATTCCTTGATAGTTGTAAATAGTGGATACCCTGCTTATGAATAAAGAATAAAATTAGTTGAATGAAATCTTTCAGAAAAATTAATTGTAAAAACTTTCTTCTTCCTTTAGAAATGGTAAAATTGTTGTCGATAAATATGAAAGATCAAATGTGAAAAATATATTTGCCATTGGGGATGTCCGGGATAGCACCCCAGAGCTAACACCAGTTGCCATTCAAGCTGGACGCTTACTTGCCAAGGTTTGTAAAATCAGTTTTATTGTTTATTTTATAATTGAGAATTTCTGCTAGATTTTTACTGCAGTGATTTATGGATAAAGACAACTTGGTTAACCTATGGCTTTATCTATATAAAACCTAAAATGCTGTTTTTCACTGTTCATAGCTTTTGATTTGTATGTGGAATTTGTGTTTTTCCTTAACAGAGACTGTATGGTAAATGTGATGAGCCAATGGACTACAAGATGGTTCCCACTACTGTGTTTACACCATTAGAGTATGGTTGTGTAGGTTATTCTGAGGAAGACCTCCCTGGATTATTTGATGCAGGAGATATAGAAGTGTACCATACCCACTTTCAGCCATTGGAATACACACTTCCTAAACGAGATCAAGATAAAAGTTATGGAAAGCTAATATGCTTGAAAAGTGCAGAGGTATGTTCAGTTTGTCATATTCCCCAATTTAAACATCATACGGTGATAAATTATAAAAGCATTTAATTTGTTAGTGGGTGTCTGCTTGTTGACATTTATCTGTTACACAAGGTACATCCTGTTGAAAAATTATTGTATAATAAACACAATATCATTCATTTGTATTTACTTCAGTTAATCCATTGAATCATACTTATGTAAATTAAATTTTATATTATACATTTGTTGAGACACTGGAAAAACCACCAAGATGGCAAATTTAGTTCTCTTTAAGAGATGGTTTAGGAAATTGTGGAAATCCATTTGTAACAAACAAAGAAGGAATCAAAGGCTTTGAGTTTTCACAGGAATTCTTTCCTGTGGAAACAATCTTTGATTCTTTCAATTCTATTTTATGAATACTAAAATTAATACGATTGGATGGAAACCTCTTTACTTTTAACGGCTGATAAAATATGATGTTGCATTATTTCTCTCTTATTCTGCTTGGAAATTACCCACCATGTTCAATTAGGCAAAACTAGAACCAAAATTCTCACATTTATTATGTACCCATAATAAGGTGCCTGGAAATAGCTAATATATCTGTGAATTAATTGGGCTGGTAAAATAGCATTTTGATTGAAATGCAACCAAATGAAATTTCTATCAGCAGGAACTATTACCAATGTGAAAGAAAATTCCAGTATCCTCTTTGGAAACAGTCATGCCAATTTGGTGGGTTAGGCCAGAAATCCACTGTTACCAGATATATGCCCATGGTTACATCATTTTCATACATTTTTTGCAAAATACTGATTTCTGTATGGACGTCATTCCTAAGAGCAGTGGAAAAAAGCTCAATAATTCTTGCCAGGTGAATGTGCTTGGCATTTAAATTGGTGAAATGGCTTTTAATGGCTCTTTCTGTGTTGTGAGAGAAGTGGTAATCCACAAAATATTGCTCACACTTTGTTTAGAAAGCCACCTTTGCAGCTTACATTGCAGTGAGCCATTTTTTGTGTTTTTTAACTGATGTTCAAGCTTTCAATTATATGCAAAGAAATTACTTGACTCTGCAGTGAAAGACAAAAAAGAAATAAATTTCAAGAAACTCTAGGAGATGCCGCAACAGTAATTTTGACGGAGTCATATGCCTAACATGCATTTCATTGCAACAATTTCAGAGTGTAAAAATCATTCGCCTTGACCGGGATCCCAGTCAAGGCAAATGATATTTACACTCTGAAATTGTTGCAAAAAAAATAATTCATCGGATAAAGAGTAACATGAACCTCATCCAAAGTTAAGTCACTTGAAAAGCAATGTGGGGCCAAGCCAGGCTAATTTTTTAGGGATTGATCCTGAATGCTGTTCTTAGAGCTTAAAGCTAAATTATCTGTTTTGCAGGAGAAAGTGATTGGATTTCATGTTCTGGGACCAAATGCTGGTGAGATAACTCAAGGATTTGCTCTAGCCTTGAAACTTGGTGCTAAAAAGTCAGACTTTGATGATTTGGTGGGCATTCATCCTACATGTGCAGAGGTAAATATATCTTCATATATATTTTTTCATGCAATAATGTTTCATGCATATATATCTATAGTCTTTATTTTTACTGTTCAGAACTAAAATTAATATTTGTGATCATATATAATATCATTAGAGGAAGTGTTGAGATTCATTTTGTAGTACTCTAAAAGGTGCAATGCTCTTGCTTTTTTACTTTCCTGAGTTATCTAATTTTTTGAAGGGATATATAGAGATAATAAAAAACTATATGAAGACTCCTCTGATGTTTAGTTTCCAAACATTTGAGGATGCTTATTTCTTGATTATGCATTAGTATATTTTGAATTGTAATATATATTTTACAGATCTTCTCAACTATGTTCATCACAAAGGCTTCTGGGATTAGTGTTGAAAAATCGTCTTGCTGAAGTTAAAGAGTGCTATTTTTGCTGTAAACCTGAGAAAGATTTAGTTTTCTTAGGCAGATAAACAGCAAAATAGCAAGATTGTGAACATGAAATGCAAAAGCCCTTGTGGCATTTATGACGACATCACTGGAAACCATTATGGAGAGTGGAGTCCGATGCATTGCATGAATTGTTCCTCCTAATCCTTGGTCTTAATATAATTGTTCCTCCTAATCCTTGGTCTTAATATAATATCCTTTGCCTTAGTTTCATTTTCAGTCATTTCAATGTGTTTAATATTTGGAGCTTATGTTCAGTATTACTTGTTTAATTATATTCCAAAAATATTGTGGTTAGTTACCTTTTTCAATTGTAATTTTTCACCTGGAACATTTTTACTCGAGAGGAAATCATTTGTCCTAATGTTGCAGCATTTTTTTGCTGTATTTTTATTCATCTACATCTACTTAATACCCAACAAGGGTGTGTGGTGGGGGTGTTAGGGCACCATCTGTAATTAAGAAAAAGAACCGCATGCAAGAGCTACAAATTTATACAGTTCACAAACAAAACATGGTACACATTCATGCAAAAACCCTTACACCCCAAACACATGCAAACACACAAACTACCAACTAACATTACACATGCACATACAGATATACGTGATATCTTTGCAATGTATAATTTGGTTCCGAAGTTAAATGTTTTTAATGTTTCTAAAGAGACTTTGGTTTCTTACTATCATGATTTCTGATTGTTTGGGGAAAGAATAAAGTATTTGTATCTATCTGTACTGGAAAATATAAAATAAAGTTTCGCTTGTTATTGTTCTTGTAAGTGAAACTCATAATATTTCATTAGATTATGAGTTTGCATTTATGATTTTAAAATATTGATTCAATTGTAAATTGCCATTTTTTGTATGTACGTGAATTCTGCTCTACAGTTAAAGTTTCACCTGACCTTAGTTGACTGGTGGAATTGGCATTGCTAATTGAGTTCATTCAATATAATGAAAAACAGGAAGTTTCATTTAAGGAATGAGGTTTTGCTTTTTGAAATTGTTTTTGGATATGCAATTTAAGTTTTGTATCCCAAAGTTCACTTGTTGTACTTTGGCTGTGAATTTGTCCTATATGAAATTAACATAATTATTATGTTTTTAGTGCTGTGTGTATTGTGTAACACCCCATTTGTTTTCATTACACTGATCAGAACCAGAATTACTATTTGTTTTCATTTATGACATCATTGGAAATGATGCTGCAATTATTGAATCCCACACACCTTGTTTGTGAATTCGCATTCCATTTCCTTTTCAACTGGGCTACGTCATGCCATAGTGTTTTCAAGGCTTGTTCATTTATTGGACACTCATAACCTTCACCTGGCATATTTTTATTTTATTAAGAACACAATGTATACATCCCCTGTTCTTTATTTTCGTTCAACTAGTTTCAATGTTTAGGCTTTATCATCAGAAGGCGCATCATTGCTTAATGACAAGATTCAAAGTTTGTACATGGCATTCAGACAAAACCTGATTGATTCAAAACACAAAAAATACTCCAATTTACGAAAAAACCACATTGATGGCACGGTGGGGTATGTACACAACCCAAACAGCTTTTGATGACTGCTGCAGACGAACTAATGGTCACAGCACTATCCTACTGTCATAGGTATAAAAGTGTATCCCTTGACGACCGATATATGTCGTTAAGAGTTTTGATTTCGAAGATTTAGATATCAAAAATCGACGAGAAAGTGCCTGGGGTTTGTACATACCCCACGAGGCCTGGTGAAGGTTAAGCAGGGCACTGGGCTTGGATTGGCTTGACATGGTATAACATAGCCTACTCCATATGGCATGAATTTTATTAAGCAGAATTTAGAAAAAATTTCTGGTCTAAAAATTGATTCAAAATATTCATTTTTTTAACATGAAAAAAATTATTTATTTACTCAAGTGATGAGTGGGTTATTTAGAAAATTCTGGTTGGTTCAAGGCTATAGCTTCTCTTTGAAACACTTGAACCATTAGCTCCAGACTTGCTAATTGGGGATTTAAAGACCCCAAAATATTAGTTTGTTAGAAATTTCATTTTGCAACACTATGGTAGATTTGAATGGATGGATTAACTGCATGGGCTCCAAATCGATTAAGTCAAGTGGATACAAATCCTAAAAAGCACCCTAGGTCAGGAGATTTGGAAGGCTGAAAATGAGGCAAGCGTGGTCATAAAAATGTTCACATTTCGTTCATGAAAACAATGGTTTCATTCTATTAGTTTGAATCTCAGAAAACTATGGAGAGCAATGTTTCAAGGTTAAAATGCTTCAGGTTTACTTCATCTGGGCAGGATGTTATTCTGATGGAAAGGGGCTGCAAGTGGAGGAAAGACCTATTGATTCAGGTAGGAGATTAGAGGTATTACATTTGCCTTGAAGCAAACTACAGGAGTGTGTGTGAATTGAAACTGCCCGATGAAATTTTCAGGTCTAAGTGGGACAAGATTTTAATCAAGTAGTTTTCCATGACATGGTTGTGGTCTTTGGAAAGTACATTCAAACTGTCAGGAGAATAGGGAAAATATTGCTCATCTTGTTCAGAGGCTTGCTACTGTACAGCACAGAAGTGCGATGACTTCCAATTCAAAGATATTTAAATGAATCTAGTTGCTATGTAATTAGGATATTGAAAATAATTTCTATGGCTTTGAACACTCCCAGTCAGAACACACATCCATTTATATCAGTGGTGCCTCCAATAAAGGGAAATATTCCTGGACTACTGGCAGGGCAGAATAAGGTAAATTTTTGTCAACTGTTGAACAATATATACTATCATTATATTTTGCTGGTTTGAACATTTTAACATAATTAAGTCCTAATTTTATAACAATAGCTCAGTAAGTATAAAATGGTAATTTAACCTTCACTGGAAGTCCACCAGGTATTATACATGGATTTTTGTTCATAAGTTGCATAGGGAATATTATTGACATAAAAAAGTCTGGATTTATGTAGAAAAATAACAAGATTCTTAAAAGATTTAATCATTTGTGTCACATTTGCGAATATATCAATTCATTAAACAATGACTTTGATTGTCTACTCGACAAGTACACTCTAATACACTAAGTTTTCTTTAGGGTAATGTGAATATCAGGACTTCATCAACAATGATATGGCTCTAATATTTCAAATTACATTCGTACCATATTTCTTCTAGTCTCTTACGATCATTGTACATTGGTAAATATTAATTTCTTTTAAAAAATACCAATTTATGCAGAAAAGCATCACTGATAAAGTTGTTTAAATTTGCCATAAGTAGACTTAGAGAATTAACAACAAACATTTTCATGAAGCTTTAGCATACCTAGAGATACAAAATAAGGAAAAGTAAAGACTATTTGGAATCTGGGGCTGTGTGATGATATCACTGCAAACAGTTGCACCCTTTTCCTTTGAAAAGTGCCAAGGAATTCATGGCTCAAATGCATGAGGCAAAAGTAGTGCATGTGCTTTTCTACCACATTTCCAAGCTTAGTGCACCATTTTATTGCACATCATTGCTCCATGGAAAGTGGTATTGTGACCATCAAACAGGGGTCCAGTCTAGCAGCTTCTACACTCTGTAAATGCCCAAAGTTAACTGAAGTGGGTCACATTGCTTCCCAAGATCATCCATTACATTTCCCACTACAAATCCCACCCCAAATTCCCACTCCAGCCATCTACATTGGTGGCAAAAAAACCATTCTACTTATTTTTGGAACAGACTGTTTGTTAGCTACTATATAATTTCTGTTTCTAAGACTTAACCAATACTAATCTGACTTTAGCCAGTCAAGCTATCAAGGCGTCCCCTTTACTCTGAAATATTGGGAGCTATAGAGGAACAAAATGCGTTGACATACCGTACATACAATATCACAGGCGCATGACTATGTATGCCTGTGACATTGTGTGTACAGTATTTTGTCACATCTTGTTCTTTAAAGCCCCCAATATTTCAGACTAATCTAACATTAGAAGTGGATTAATGGGAATGTTCTTTTCAGACTTTTAAGCTTATTAAGTTTCAAAGATTTTTTCTTTTAATATTTTACATCATGCTTATTCCATAAAACATCTCCACCAAAAAGTAGGCACAGAGAGGAAACCAACAAATGTTCTATTACAGCCACATGACCAGTCATGTTTAATTTCTAGCTTGAAGTCAACATCATAATATATCTTTCTTCTATATGATAAAATTTAATGGTAATCTAAAATAAACTGAAGCCTGTCCTATGCTTTTTATACAATCTTTTTGCTTTCTTCTTGCAATGATCGATGAGAAATTTTACTCTTTTGAACATTGGTACAATGTTTTGAGACATACTCAGAGAAACTCCACTTAGATTGACATTCATTAATAATTGTGGTGGTTTACCAGGGACCAGCCATCAGCAAGCTCCTGATCAATGTTTATTTACACTTGTCTACAATTCCATTATTTGTCAGATCACATGCTGTTCTTTCACCCCATGGATAGCTAGTCTTTCCTCCTGCTTTAACCTAAGCCCAAACTTCATCCTTAAACCACAAAATCCTTTTGACTGAGCTCGGCTAACATCATATTGTTCTTCAGCTGTTCTTTCAGACATAGCCATTGCAGAACCTTGCAGCCAGATTTCTCATTTAAACTTCATTCTACCCCCAAGTCTTGCTTCTCAACCCTTCACTGCTAACTACATTGGAGGCAGGAGCTAGCAACACCATTTGTTCTACCTAAGCCCCAGACTAGGTCATGTCGAACAAGAAGATTTGGTAGTCAAGCTGTCAAAAGCAGCAAAATACTTTTATTTGGACAGAAAAAACATTTCAATGATTCATGATCACTAATTAATGTTTACATGCTGACTATTGAAAACTAATTCGATTTCTAAATACCATCTACGGCAGCTATAACTTCCATAACAAATAGACGAGAATCCCCGTCATCTTCTAATGGGATTAATAAAATCCTCTCCTTACACTGTGATAATATAGTTACAGTTGAACAGATATAATCTACTTAATTTTGAATCACTTCTCATTTTTATATCTGCTTGCTAGGTTATTTTCCTTGTTATGGTATCTGATTCCATAATACATGTCTGCAATCATATAAACACATTTATATGATGGCATTCATTGGATAATTAATATCCACTTAACAGTACAAATATGTTTTGAGTTGTGTAGCATTTTAACAAGTACTCAATCGACTATAATGAGAGTGTATGTTAAAATACTGCCTTTTTTCCTTCCTTGCACAAATTATCATCAAAATACTTACTCCAGATAGTGTTTCTATGATCAACACTAAAAGGAATATGGCTATCACATGACTTAACCCAAAAGTCCATTGGTAAGGTTGTAATAAATTTTGACATCAAATGAATAAATACTGCTTAGTGGCATGTGCAAAAAGAAATAATAAACACACCTAGGGGAATAAAAGGTAAAGTTAATTCTATTCCATAAATTTTGTGACACAGTTCCTCTGAGCATAGAAAGATTACCTTTCCAAACTTACCTGGGAACTCTATAAAGGGAATGGCATCAAACCAAGGTCCTCATAGACCATGGTGAATTACCCATTATATGTTTAGACAGAGTGTGTATCTTGTGATTTCTGGGATGGACTTAACTCTCCTGTAAATAAAAAATTAGATATGCATGTATCATTTTTTTCTTTTGTACATTTCACTAATTAGCTCAGCCAAAATCGGTAGCAAAATTTGTAATGATTATTGAGGAATACTACCTGTTTTTTATTTCTTACTAAAGATTTATTTGACTGGCTGACAAAATATAGAGAAAGAACCTACAGAATTGGATGGTTAATGTAGAATTTTTGGACAAATGTTCATTAAAAACTGTGCTTTTGGCCAAATCAGAGAAATAAAATTGGAGTACTCAACACCAAATATAGATAACCTTTCCAAACTACGCCAAATGACTCAACAAAAGTTTGTAAGAGGGAACTGAAATACTTTTCGATTGTAAGCAAGAACTGTTGTTGTCAGCAGAATCCATCACAATATTATACGGAAAAGCAAGAAACGGGGGCACCACTTAATTACATAAGTATTCACCAACCAGCACATTTTTCTTAAATATTCCAGCTAGGATATGATTTGGAGGGCTGATTGCTTATGCATCAAAACTGAGAGTGAGTAGTGCTATGAAGAAAGGTATGGGAATATAAATTCCTGCAGGTAGCTAAATGAAACATGAAAGACAAAACACAAATATACTTTTGAGTTTGCTACAATTATCACAGAAATTATCAATGGTGACCTATACCCATAGAATCTAAAATCAAAAGACTATCAACATCACATAAAACGATCTTCGGATTTCAATATGTCTTCCCAAAACTTTATTTACTTATTATATTGTCCTCAGACACATGGCATAGAACATAGTCATAAAGATAAATAAAAAATTAGAATAATAAATTAAAATACACACTTCAAAGAAATATAACATTCAAACCCATATAAAATTTAGAAAAATCAATACAGCCCTTACATGTAACCCAACTGACATTCACAAGTTACCAACACAATATCTACAATATGTTATAATGGCACAACAATAACAAGTCTCCAAAAAATTTTAGACATTTTTAATGATTACTTTGCCCAAGTAGGTGTCAATCAAACTCCCAAACAGTCGCCCACCAACACAGGTATTTCTAAAATGGTCATCAATTCCTCCTCTATATATCTAGAACCTGTTACTAAAAGTGAAATATTGAGGATAATCAATCAATTAAAAAATAAATATTCATGTGGCCCTGATGGTATACCTGATGCTGTTATAAAAAGTTGTGCCACCTTTATTGCTGAACCACTGACTGAAATTTGTAATCTTTCCCTAAGTGCTGGTCAATTCCCCTCCAAATTTAAAGTTGCAAAAATTAAAGCTCTGTTTAAAAAAGGAGAGAAGGAAAACATTGAGAATTATAGACCAATTTCCTTACTTTCAGGTTTCTCCAAAATTTTGGAGAAGGTCATGTATCTGAGATTGATTTCCTTTTTTGATAAATTCTCTGTCATTGGCAATCATCAATTTGGCTTCAGAAGGAATAAGTCCATTAATGATGCCCTTTTCTCATTGAAAAGGAATATATGAAATGCCTTAGATAGTAATATTCATATTGCAGGGCTTTTTATTGATTTAAAAAAAGCTTTCGATACAGTTAACCATGGAATTCTTTTAAAAAAATTAGAAACATATGGTATAAGAGGCAATGCAAAGGACTGGTTTAAATTATATTTAACTGATAGGTCACAGTATATTGAAATGAATTCATCTGTATCAAGTACAACTTCTGTTATTTGTGGAGTTCCGCAGGCCTCCATTCTTGGACCACTACTATTTTTAGTCTTCATAAATGATTTACCTGCAAATTTACCACTCTCCAATACATTACTATTTGCTGATGATACTAACTTAATTTTTAATAACCATAATCCCACTCAGTTAATGAACGAGGTAACAGAAACTACACATAATTTGATGAACTGGCTCACTGACAATAAGCTATCTTTAAATGTTAGTAAAACCCATTATTTAAACTTCAATCTCAAGAAGAAGTTAATAAATTTATATCCAATAATTAACAGTTGCCCCATAAAAGAACTAAAGGTAACAAAGTTTTTAGGTATTTGGATTGACTCTAATCTTTCATGGGAGGAACATATTAATAATTTATCTCAAAAACTGGCACAAATCTGTTATGCATTCCGTGTACTCAAGGAAATCATTTGCGTTCAGGCATTGAGGACTATATATTTTGGCTATGTGCAGTCACTTCTCCATTATGGTATTCCCTTTTGGGGCTCCTCTATATTCCTTCCAAAATTATTTAAAATGCAAAAAAAGATTATTCGCATAATAACTAATTCTAATAATAGAGCTCCCAGTAAACCTATTTTTGAAAAACTAGAAATCTTACCTCTTCCTTGTCTATACATTCTTGAAACAGTGTCTCTTATTAACAAAAATCAGAACATGTTTATTAAAAACTGTGACCTTCATAGTCATAATACGAGAAGCCAAAATGCATTCCATGTAAGTCAGCACAGAGTAAATAAAACGATTAAAGGGATAGATCATCAGGGAATACTTATGTACAGTAAATTGCCTGCTTATATTAAAAATATCAAAAGTTCCTTTAAATTTAAGTGTGCCGTGAAAAAACTACTTTCATGTAAATTATTTTATAGTGTAGATGATTTTCTAATGCATACCATTTCAAATGTATAACTGAAATGTGTTAATTCCAAAAAGTTGTAAATTGTATGTATTGTACTTGCATATTGTTTTGATTTTGCATAATGTTTTTTTTACTGAAATGAAGTGTAAAACATGTTTTGACAAAGCCATGCATAATTCTATGCTTATGGTGAATGAATAAATTACAAATTACCACTCATTAACTCATGCACACTGTAAAATCACTAAAATATTAGTCGATTCTTAAGTTCAGTTTTAAACCTATTTACAGTAAGATTATTTTTATTAAAATTATTATTACAATTATTATTTTTAATATTCAATGACAATTTGTAAAAAAAAGTGAAAGAGAGTTATGACATTTCTTAGATACAGAAAAATACTGCTGAATTAATAGCATAGCATCTCTCCTTCAAGTGAAGTGACATTGTAGGTTAGGAAAAAATTAACCAGGATTTTTTTACAAGCAATGCACGGTAAAAAAAATATCTATGCATTTTATTCGCATTGTTTTGAATTCCAAAACAGTGGTCATGAGGTGGCTACAGTGGCTAAAAACTGTGGTGGCTATTGAATACTTTTACCTTTCAAAGACCTTTTTTGCATGGAAAATGCCTGAGCTGCAAAACTAGTGTTTCCCTAAAAGAACACTATAGGGCATATAAGAATAGATTTTGGCACAATAGGACTAGTTTTAGGTTATCAAAAGAAGTGGTTGGAAAAAGTTCATGGATCATGAAGGTTCGTATTGCCATCTTGATGATCATATCCACTATGAGAGAATACCTGTCAAGGGTATCATTTCATAAAGTCCCAAAAATTTTATGGAACTAGATGGTTGTGTTGACTGATTATTTTCAGTTCTGAGAATAGGGCTCGAAATATACGATACTACTACGATATATACTCGTAAGTTAATCTTTTGGTATAGAAATTCAGAAAACAGATTTTATTTTCAATCAGTCGCAAGTTAATGCTCTTACACTAGTCACGATGTAACAAATTGTCCAATAATTCATGAAGGTTTTCTGTAAGTCGAGGTGGATTGTGTAGGAAATAAAAGTACCCCTTACAAATGAGTGGGAACACTTAGGTACTTACCTTAGCTAACTGAACGCCTTGTCCAAGTAGTCCTTTAGCTAATAGATTTGTTTTCAACAAAATCTTGACCCTCTCATCTCTAGTATCTCATCCCTAATAACTAAAAAAAGGTTTAAAGCGGAGAAAATATTTATTAAAAATTATAGTCTATATAAATAGAGTGACGAGCCAATAACCCCTGCCGTTGGACTATCGCAAAATTGGAATAAGATTTCATGGCTTGATATGTTACATTAAGAATTGGATTTCCTGCAGTCATCTATTAAAAGTAAATGGTGTCTCTTAATAAAATTACCGTTATGGCACACACATAAATAAACTCCGACAATGAACGATATTGGTTAACCTTAAATTTGCTTCGATTTCCCCCCCAATTGCTCGTAACAAATGAGAAACGAAAATATCTCCATAAACTCTTTTAAACATATCAAATATTCGTTTTGTTATAAGATTATCATTACATTAATAACTATATTCGAATTAAACTGGATATATTCGATGGCACAGCTAACATTTGTCAGGGCACATAAAGTGAAAATGATCGAATATGAGAACTTTGGATTTATAAAAACAAGTGAAGTTAGAATAATCGGATGTACTGGTATTTTCGTTTGAATTTTGCCCCGCAAATGGTGTGCTTCGACTGTAAAATGACTAGTGTGCCTGATAATATTTTCAGCAATTACGTGAAAGCCACAACATTATTGTTTAGATCAGAAAATGTGGAACACCAATTGAATTCATTAGATACTTGGAGTTTGACTCCAGGTGATTTACGAGACGAGGAAACTGGTGAGTACGACGTTTGTCCGTTCAAAAGTTCTAATTGCCTATATTTTATTGTCATACTATTTGGATGATAATTTCTGGTAGAATTAAACCAAGAACTTAACGTTGAGAAGGATGGAATCCTGAGAGAACAACAAGCAGCTGAGAAGTTGAACTTTGAAATAGTAAGTACACAATGCTTTAATGGAATTCTCCCCTTGCTTATTAAATCGTAATACACCGTTATCATCATCAGAGAAAATTGGAATCTGAATACCTGAATCTACTCAAGGAAAAGCGAGTTGTTGAAAGCCGTATCGAGGAAAAACGCAACGATAAGATACCCTCCAAAGAAGACGAAGAGACGCTCCGGAGAATCGAGTGAGAACATTTATGTCATTAATGTCCTCAAGATCCAGCAATTCAGTCTCTTATTTTAGTTCATCCATATGTCATAACTAAATAATATTTTTTTAGGTGATGTGCGAATATAAAGCATATCTTCAGTTTATTTTAACAGTATTCTTAGAGCCTTATCGAGCTCAAATCACATGGCCGTTAAATTTAAGTTGGGATATCAGCATGTATTATTTAGCAACACGAATGTTGACAGCCAAAATTTATAGCAAATGATTTATCATGTTAAAATGGTTTTGATGCAAATCCAAGGACTTCTGTTTAACACATACATTTTTGGTGTTCTTCTCTTCCTATATCCATTTCATGTATCACATTTGAGTGGGTCATCCGTCAATAAGTAATTTTTTTAAATTTAGGACCTATTAACCCTTGGTTAATTCATTAAGAAATACTAGAGCGTTGGACTTACAATTCAGAATCTATAGTATGCAGTTATTTTGTGAATAGGAATCTTTGAAGAAAGCCATAACTATGTTCGGATGGAGGAATAAAAGTCATATGGCCCTCAGCCATTCAAGGATAAATGCATACAGCCCAAAACTTCCACAACAGTTACAGCACAGACAGCATTGTGACAAAATTGTTGAAAGATATGGGGTTTGATCCACTTGAAAAAACTAAAATTAATTTTTTATTGAATCTCTTAAATAAATTTGAGGCTGATCAGTGTTCTGACGACATTCAGCACATTTGCAAAGTCACAAATTACCATGAAAGAGATGATCCACCATTTAACCTTAGAGAAAGATATTATAGAATTCATAAAGCAAGTCATGTGTAATAATAGATACTTTTAAGTGGAGTGCATATGTGTACACTGATAACCAAATTTATATAACTTGGATGTTTTTGGTTTAGTAATTAAAAATTAAATTGAAAATGCCATTAATATGGATAACAATTTTACTACCAATTTCTTTCCAGGAAAACTCTGAGGCAGTACAAGGATATCACCAAAATACGATGGGATTATTCAGCATCAGAGAATTTTATTAAAGGCTGTATCCTTTACCATTGCATTTAATCTGTTGATTAGAATTATCTTACCATGGTGTGGTACATATTTTAGTAAAAGTAGACCATTTAGCTGGAACTAAAAGTAAGAATTATCATATTTATTGAGCTTGAAGGTATAGAGACATGAAACACTGCATCCCAAGGATGCACATGTAATGAGCATATTTTAAAGGAATGGGTATCATAGTTGATCATCAATTAACTTGGCACTATATAAAATGTCTCTGTTGACTGAACCATGTCAATGAATAAGGTATCTCAGTGATTTATTTGGAGCATTGTGGACAAATCATTCATTTTGGAATCTGGATTTTTGTTTCCTGGACTGAATCTTTTACACTGTAAATTAAATTGCCTATCCATAAGTGGAACGTTTCTGAAATCAGTGTAAAACAATGAATGACCAAAATGTAATATTTTTTATGACATATAGTTTATACAAAAGCTGGTAAAACCCAAAAGTGATCTTAATCACCGAAATATTCAAAATCAACAGTGTACTGTACTAACAACCAAACACATATTCTAGGATCTTAAGTTTCAGTGTAAACTGGGCTAGACAATTGAGAAATGCTGCCAACAGTAAAATATCTTGAAAAACCTTATAATTGTTACAAATTGTAACTTTGAAACCACTGTCCTTGTGTTAATTAACTGAATCAGGTATTTGCCAGAAATATGAAACACACTGACACAAGTTTTTAGTGATTTCAATCCAACCTCACTTCATGGAGGTCCATAAGAAATGAGGCAATTTCATTGTGGTTTTAAAGTAGACAACCTGTCACATTTATTTTGTATTTTTATTCTAATTATTTAACATTATATTATTAAAGCAGTTGCATTATTTTCCCCAATAATTTGTGTGATAATCAGCCATTCAATTTTTTATATACTTTGTATTCCACACAGGCTTTATATGAGTGTCATTTCCTGAAAGGTATACCTAAAGACATAAGCATAGTTTTCAATCAATTAAATATGTTTATGTTGATCTCATTATCTCTTTTTCCAGTATTTCAAGCACAGTGCAATTGACATTATTCCATTTATATCTTCCTTAATTATGTAATCAGATGTTTGTGGTCAATTGAAGAATTATGTCCATGCCTTTGAAATGCCATTACATGACTCAGAATCTACAGACATTTTGTGGCAAGAAATTGAGAAAGCATCTTTGAAGTCTTCACATGATTCCGAAGGGAAGGAAAATGTTTTTCATGAAAATAAATTTGCCTCAAAAAAACAGTGACTGTTACAAACATAAATGTGCCAAGTTTTATTACATTTTTAACCATCAAATATTTCTAAAATTTATTATTTCACTCACGGGACTTATGATGTAATAACAACTTCCAATTATCATGATTAATGTTATAATGGTTACCCACTCTCTGTGATCTAGGTTTCCAACTGGAACTTGAAAATAAATATCTTCTATAGCCTGTAAATGAGAAATTCATAATTTTTTAACCTCCCAAAGAGTTAAATGTGCATTGCTAATAAAAGAAATGTAGAGCTCAAGGATGAACATAATGGAATATTTATCATAGACACATTTTTATATCTATGTTCACTAGATTTAAATTACAACTAATCCTAGGATCCACATCCTGGTTATGCAGATGCAGACTATCCACTTGGCTTTTCTGGAAAAACCATAGCTCAAGTTGGCATGCTAAATATAGTTTCTGGCAACTAGGAATTTGTAAAAACTGAGCATGTTCAAAATTTTGAGCATAGGTGGATAAGTTATGAAAAAAAAGTCACTAAAATTTCAAAGTTGAAATCCTTTTACAAAATCCTAATGCTTCACATTCTCGATATTTAAAGCATGAGAGCTGCTCGTATCCCAGCAGAGAGCCATAAGCAAAATTGGCACTAACATCCACTATGGCTTTTTCCTATTGAGTATCAATGTCAATTGGCTGCTTCAAAACTACAAAAAAACACCAAGGCATGTCAGCAACACATTGACTACTGCGTGGTTCTTTCTTTAACAGCTCACTGTCGAGTCTGATGTGCCTGACAGCAGTGCCATTGGTGGTGGTGAGTTATCACCACTAATGGCACTGCTAGAAGTAGAAGGTATTTAATGGAGTTAACATTCTCATTTTATTTGAAAAATAAAGACAGGGCAGAGATAACATTATATGATAATATAGCTTACCACTATTTGTGACAAAAGGTTGGAATGTGTACATTGCACAAGGAAAAGATCTTATCAAAAAAACTGAGAAATTGTTCAAGCACTTTGATAAAAATCTAAGAATTCTACAGGGTCATTGTGCTGGATACCCTGTGATATTGTACCCTTATACATAGGTGCATGAGAAAATGTCAAAATATCCTCTTTTTTCACTCTTCCACATTCACAAATTAAAATTTCTCCTGCCATTTCCTTATAAGCCACCCCAAAATTTCAATACATGAGTGAGCATTTATCAAAGTGATTTTATTATTTTATGACTTAGTATTATGAGAGGATGTGTTAGTCCAGCAGATAAAGCATTGGACTACTGCCCGAGTTCAATTCCCAGGGATATCTCTGGGCACCCTTAGCTTCACACAAGCCGAGTGATAAATCACATACTAGAATTTCTTAGGTAACCGTAGATGGCAAAAGGAAAGGAAGTGCCCCCCTTACCTTGGTGTGTGAATATCACTCAAATGGGCTTACTACTAAGTGAGTCATGCCCTCGCCTATCAAACCACTCTCAATTAGATTGAGAGAGAATCTCCATTTTGGGGGACAATGTAATACTAGACATGACTTACAGCTGACATACTTCACATCATGGAAGATCTTCATATGATTCTATTATTTTCCCAGTGTATTTCAAATTAAATTATTTGTATCAGCCTTTCACACTAAAAATGTGTTTGGCTGGAACTGCATGGTCTTTGACAATTTTGGTAATGTCTCCACTATAAAGAGTATAAAGGTACGAATGGCTTGGTGGAAGTTTGCTTTTCATGACTTACAATAGAAAAAATAATATAATAGTGCTAACATTGACAGACATAGCAATATTTCAAGAAACAGTAACTTTAACGGAGTCACCCCCTAGGTGTGCATTATAATGCAACCATTTCAGAGAGTAAAAATCATTCGCCTTGACCAGGATTCGAACCCGGATCCCTCGACATCCGGCCGAGTGCTTTAACCAATTAAGCTACCGAGACGTCTCGAATAATTTTTACTCTCTGAAATGGTTGCATATAAGGCATAGCAATATTTAAATACTGTTGCATTTAATTGGTGGATGCCAATTAAAGATGAAACTAACTTTGTTAATTTGTTATCTATCTTCTTTGTTTTATCAAATTATTTAAAATACATATATTTTGTTGCAAATTACATTGCACTTATGAGGCTAAAAATATGTGTTGTCATTGAATTTTAAAAGGTAAATCAAAACCTTAACTATTTAAAAACATGATTTTTATGTGATATTAAAGTAAACATTGCATAAATAGCAAGAAAAAAATGAAAGGCATACGTGAATTGGATGAATGACATTCCAGTTACAATTTTGGCACAAATGACAGCAAGGAGCCTCCGAAATTTCTTCACCCATCATTTCATGACATCTCATGAGTAATTTTGGCCCAGCCAATCTCACAGTTGCCATACCACCACCATTTTTCGCCATGTGATATCGCAGATGAAATGGAAATTTTATATCTGTGAATTTGTAATAGTCAGTCATGAGATACTACATATGTTCAACATTACAACTGACAATTTTTTGTATGACTTTAAAAGCATAACATTCTACTTACATAATTTATTCCATGATGGTATTATAGTTTCATTGAAGAATATCAAAAGTCTATGATCCTCTGCATGCTGCTGTGCTGCTTCTATGTCTACAGAACCAACTATTTGCATTTGGTGAAGAGTTAGCTTAGAACGTTCATATTCTTTAAGCTGGAAGGGGTCAACATAAGCCCCACTAGGAATTGTTTGGTCCATTGCCCATTTACACTTTCTGAATTCAGTGAGAATATTTTCCACGACAAAATTTGTTTCAAGTACCCTGAAAGATTAAAGATTTTAGAGCTACCGATAAAGGGCACCTATCATTAATATGAGAGAGAAAAATAAATTCGAAGAGAAATATTCATTAATACTAAGTAAAAATTCTCCTATTGACACATTGCTTACCAAGGGTCCAGCAACCAAGGTAAAATGGTTCAGTACAGGTTCTACATTAACCTTGCAAAATATATTTGAATGACAGAAGATTTTGGCCTGAACACCACATCAGATCAGTTCTATTTCTTATTCCAAAAAAGGTAAAGGTTGAAAAATATGAGGACTACAGAACAATAAGACTACTACAGAAAAATAAGTTTGCTTTAACAAGCAGCTAACAAGGTTCTCAGGATCATCAACAAAAGGAAGGAGAACAGAGCAAATATTAGACAGAATGAATTAGGAAAAACTAATGAATATTTTGCAGAAAAAGAAGTAGATTAGAGGGATAGGCCACAGCTTGTGCTCAGGTGGGAGTGGGGGATGGAGAGTTTGGATGGGCAGTGTTGGAAAGAATAAGACAGGGGTGTCCATTCTTATCTGTGCTATTCAATGTATATAAGGAGGAAATAGTCATAGGAAAAACTAGATATTTGAATGAAAGTCAATGGACAATTCATTAAATCAGTTAGGTTTGCTGATGAGTTTAGTTTGTTAGCCAGCCAAGGGGTTGCAAGAATTGCTGAGTGGATTGGAAAGTCAAGGCAATAGATATTGGATGAGAATAAATGTGGGTAAAACAAAGATTACACAGTTTTCCAGGAAGAGGAAAATTAACCTAAACATTAAACTAGAAGGGCGAAAGCTAGAGCATGTGAAACAATTTACGTATCTCAGAAGTGTATTGGACCAAAATGGCCAAAGTTGTCGGGACATAAGAGGAAATATTGCATTAGACAAAGAAGCTTTTACAAGTTGTGAATTATTAAAACTTTCATATGGAGCATAGTTGTATGGAGTGGAATGATGGTAATTAAAGCAGGATGATAGGTGTATATTGAAGGCTTTTCAAATGTGGGTGTGGAGAAGGTGAAGTGGACAGAAAGGAAAACAAATGACATGGTCGGTATGGTGGAGGAGGAGAGGGAATTGTTGGAAGAAATCCAAATGAGATAGGAAAGATGGATGCAGAGCATTTTAATTGGTAATGAAATATTGAGGACTTTTATGGAGGGGAAAATGTTAGGCAAGTGAGACAGGAATAGGATAGGGATGTTGGATGGAAGGAAAGTTAGAAAGAATTATATGGATTTAAGAGGGGCTTATTGTAAAACTGTGGCCTACTATTCCTTCTATTGCACTATCCTCTTTTCACGAACACGTTTCCTCTAACACATGGTTAATTATTTTCAAAATTTTTTTCCAAATTCAATTTCATATTTATAGTCAGTAATAAGCATCTACAACCGAACTACAATGAAATCTATATGCTACCTTACTAACTTAATCTTAATGTACATGTAAACACGTCACAAAAACCATAGCCTTCTCTTTGTGTCCTTTCACTTGTTTCTCTCTAATACAAGTACATAAAAATCTAGTATCATATATTCCTATACCAAATTGATGATCTCTACGGAACGTTGGACTCACTTTGTTTTTTCTCGTAGAATAATATTTTTTTCAAAACTTTGTACATGCATAAAAAAGTCATTACACAACAAATAGGGTATATTCCTGAAACATTTGTATGACCTCAGTTCCCCTGGTACCCATTTTCACTCATATAAGATCAATTCTTGTCCTCAACTATGGATATTTTGGTGCATTTTCGACATTATTACCAAGTCATGGCACCTTGTTAGTTGAGAATAAATCAGAGAGCTAATGTTTATCAATAGATGAATTCGTTCAATGCATCGCATTTCCAGTTCATTACGATAAAACCAATATGAAAATTTCGAGTTAGGAACACTGTGTTAGAGCCTGGGAATTAAAAAAATGCAATCAACGTCACCTTGACATACTTTTCCTAATTAAGATATTTTGAATTTTTTCCATACAGGGGATTCAAACTTGCCTATGGTAGGCAAACATACCTGTGGAATCCATCAAGATGTACGTTTCTTGTGACGGATGTTACAGGTGCATCTTTACCGACACACTTTTGGAGTACAATTAGAAATAAAAATAGGTTACTCGATCCAAAAGCCTTCATGTTTATCAAAATATGGGGGAATATCAAAGCTACTTTTCGGCAAATTATCCAAACCCTCCATTTAAGACTCCCTCCAGTACTGAAACCATATCACCAATTTGGTACTCCCACTCCCTCATCAGATCCTATAAACAAGTGAGAAGCGAATTACGTCATGTATTCGTGGTATCTTTGGACAAAGATTTTCTTTTGAATAGGTTTTTCCGCATCTATTTTCGAGAAATGACTGCTGTTATTTTGTGAGTGACTTAAGGAATAGCAATGGGTTTGATATTCGGGAAGAATAAAAAGACTGTCAGTCGTGTCACAGAGCAGGATAAAGCTGTATTGGTTAGTATTATGGTATAATGTAGAATAATCATTGCCACCAGAAAGTGGATTATTATCATGATTCGTGTTAAGCTAAAACAGTGCAGATAACACTCTCACCTTAAGGTGATTAATATAGGTACCTAGGTGCGCTGTTAGTAAAAACTTTAACCGTGGTATAACAGTGCTTCAATACAATTTTATTTTATGTTATCAAATATTTATTAGTTATTTTAGTACCCCGCAGGCCACCGCTAGGATGCGTGTCAGGGGGTGAATACACACCAGACTAATTATGACCCGAATATGACCCTACCGCGGTCGGACAATGTTATTCTGGTCCCTTATCCCCCGTGGAAAATATTACATCTTAAATCTTTCTGCCCTACAATTAATATCTCGAATTTTATTGACAAGATCTCTCATACCGTAGTACGATGAGGGTAATAGTACATTTTCAACATCATTGCTTAAGAGATGTCCTTCCAACTTATTCAAGAGATTTAATATGTAATTTCACCTTCGCTCCGTGAGTGATACCCAACTTAGCTCCTACAATAGTTTGGATACGCTACTAAGTTTATCGTAACAACGTTTTACAATCTAGCACCACGCTGAATGCGATCCAATTTGGCAATTAACCTAACTTCATAGGAATCCCAAATACCAGCAGCATATTCTAAATGAGGCCTAACCAGGGAAAGATAACATTTCTATTTAACCCTCTCGCCCTGTTTCCCCAACACTTTTCTAATAAATCCTAATTTTTTGTTAGGTTGCCTGCATATTCCTCGTGTATGTTTCTTCATGGAGAGGAAGTAAGTAGGGGAAACTCCTAGGTATTTAATCGAGTGTACCCTACTATTTTGGTATTCCTTATGCAGTAGGCATTCGGGAGGGAATTTTTCTTTTTCCAAATAATTCATCATTACGCACTTTTTAAAATTTAATTCTAATTGCCAAATGCCGCACCAGTGTTGTGTAACGTTAAGATCATCTGATAACTACCATCTACCAAATAACTATAACAAAAAAATAACTATCTATAACTACATGTGATAAAATAATATTTATTAATTTGAAATGTAACTTGTAAATTATTCATTCACCATAAGCATAGAATTATGAATGGCTTTGTCAATACATGTTTTACACTTCATATCAATAAAAAAAAACTATGCCAAAACAAAATGAAAAATACAAATACATACAATTTTTTGGGATTAACACATTTCAATTATACATTTAAAATTGTATGCATTAGAAAATCATCTACACTCTGGAATAATTTACATGAAAGTAGTTTTTTCATGGCACACTTGAATTTAAAGGAACATTTGATATTTTTAATATAAGCAGGCAATTTATTGTGCATAAGTATTCCCTGATGATCTATCCCTTTAATCGTTTTATTTACTCTATGCTGACTTACATGGAATGCATTTTGGCTTCTCGTATTATGAGTATGAAGGTCACAATTTTTAATAAACATGTCTTGATTTTTGTTAATAAGAGACACTGTTTCAAAAATGTATATACAAGGAAGAGGTAAGATTTATAGTTTTTAAAAAAATAGGTTTACTGGGAGCTCTATTATTAGAATTAGTTATTATGCGAATAATCTTTTTTTGCATTTTAAATAATTTTGGAAGGAAGATAGAGGAGCCCCAAAAGGGAATACCATAATGGAGAAGTGACTGCACATAGCCAAAATATATAGTTCTCAATACCTGAATGCAAAGCGTTTTACAAACCTCACATCCAAACAGCGGAAATCACAGTACAAATATGAATCCCTTTTTTTGATAAATTGAATGTACTTATTTGGAAATTGTTTGCCTTTTCCATCAGAATTCTCTTAAATATTTACGACTCCAGTTGATGCCAAATTAATCATAAACATGTTTCACATAGTATTGGGGAATAACTAAAAGAAATTTTTTTGTGGTACTGGTAGATGGCACACCAGCCTTCTATCTGCTGGCATACACACGCCTTGTAACCTCTTTATTTATTTTACCTTATTTCTCTGGAATTCTGTTAAGTTATACAAAATCATCTAGATCTCAGTAATTTTGCCATTTATACACAATATACAGACATTCCTTCTGTTGCTTAACTGAAGCTAGACAGGGCTCCTCAATTGGACGAACATCCAGAAATATATCATATTGGCAAATCAAAGGAATGTTATGTTTACTATAATTACATACTATATGTATTATCCTTGCATCCATCTATTGCACATTCAATGGCCGTAATGAGATTGTGCTACATTTTTTCATGATATGGTTTATTTTGAACTAGTTACTCAAAGATCCATTCTCCCTCATGCATACAATATTATTTTCATGTGATCATTTGTATTTGATCAAATAACTACTCACAGACTACATATTCTCTCAAAATTTCCTGAAAATTTCTTCTATTTATCCTGCCCTATGCCTTCATAGTAGTAGTAGTTTTAAGACAGCTAAGGTCATTAGGGATGGATGGGAAAGGAGGAAGGGTGGAGAGAAATGGCATGAGCCTACTCTTAACAAAAGACACCAGTGGGTACACAGTTATCCCATCAGACAGACAGCATACTCATTCAAAGTGCTCTCCAAAAAGTACTTCAAGTAGGGATCAAATACCACTGAAAAATATCTGCTGTCTCCAAGATTTGGACCTAGACCCTCTCGGTGGGAAGCCAGTACGTTAGCCACCACACCATTTGGATCCCCTTCTATAACTCCTCCAAGTCCATGAGTGCACAATACAATTTCTTTCTTACACCATGAATTTCTCATGTACTTGTCGAAGAGTAAATAGATGATTCATCCATTTCCTACCAGACCACCCTGCCCCCTCGAAATTGTTATTCAATGTTTCTTTGACTACTCTTTCAATGAACACTACTGAAAACTTTTGCTCGAATACTCAAAAGACTTCATTGCTCTTTAATGCTTATATTCCAACTATAACCATAAAATATTACTTGTATCAGCGTAGTTTTTTCAATGGCTGCATAGCTTGTAAAAATCGTCAATGGCCACATTGTTTTATATGAAATGGCGAAATTGAGCTTTTTGCAGCCTTTTTAGATTGACCATATGACGAAATATTTCCTTTAGCTGTAAAGAATTTTATTTAGGGTTTTGTACTATTTTGTATGCTATTTTTGTACAATAAAGACATTGCATGTATATTATTTAATAAGTTATTTATTTTTAAAATAATTAACATATCTTTCAAAGAACATTTTTTGTTTCATGTATACTTTTGTATGTAGTGGTTGGTTATCTTTGGCTCAATCAGTCTTTAGTCATTTTGTATATGCTTTTAAAATCTTTTCTAAACTACTCTATTGATATTAATAGCTCTAAATCAAGGCACCTATTTTTTAATGGTCTAATGAATATTCGATGGTAGGTATTTGCAGGGAATTTTAAAATCCGGTGCTGCTACAGAAGTGTTTTAGTTAGCATCTTTAAAAATCTTCTTTCTTTTATAGATTTGTTGTAATTGGCATGGACAGTCTTTTTACAAATTCATTTGCAAATTATTCAGGATAGGCACTTACTTACATACCCTTGTATAAAAAATATTTAAAATTTATCTACCAGATATTTTCTGTTAAGAGACATAATAGTTTCTCCCTTCTTGAGTTGGTGGCTATTGTAATAATTTTCAGATAATGTTGTGGGATTTTTAAATTTATCAAAATGGATTATTTATGATTACCTAATAAAACAGAGGCAATGGTTGCATTTGAAATTTAAAATCATTTGCCCTGCAATTAAATATTTATTATGGTATAATTGTATTAGTATAATCTAAATGAATCTGAATGACCTCATTATATGCAGCTAGGAAAGTTTTGGAAACCTTTATAAATGTATGAATATTATTAATTAAATCTTCATTAATATTTTCTTCAACTGCAAGCAACTGAAACAACAAAGGGATAAGATCAGACAACACCAAAAGAAGATTGAAAATAATTTGGAGAGGGATCGTGAATTTGCTAAGGCACTGTTGAAGAATGGGAAAAAAGAGTGAGTAATGTTTTTAATAATATAACTAGTTCTAATTACTCAACTGCATATATTTTAATATTGGTAAATCATTCATGTGTGAAGTGTGTGCTAATTTTTTCCTCATATTGACAGGAAAGCCTTGCTTTTATTGAGAAAAAAGAAATATCAGGAGCAACTTCTGAGTAAAACCGATGGTCTTTTGAATAATTTAGAAAATATGGTTCAAGATTTGGAATTTTCACAGGTTGAAATGCAGGTAATTACCATAGCAATGCATTACTTCTCATTGATTCTTTTGTTAGTGTGACTATATTACTTTTGTTTTTTATAGGTATTGGATGGACTTAAAGCAGGAAATGAGGCACTGAAAAAAGTTCACGAAATTCTTTCAGTTGATGATGTTGAGAGAATATTAGAAGAGACAAGGGAAGGAGTTGAAAAACAAAGGGTATGTAACCATGATTAAGAGTGAATGCTTAATACTTGCTTTCTACCCCAATATTTTTTTGTGTAAATTATGTTTGTGTGCATCACCATATAAAGTTAACTGCATAAGATCTGCTGCTGTAATCCTTTCCATCAATCAGGATAAGATGATAACAAGTATAATTAAGTTGCAGTTCTTTTTTCTTTTTAGAGATAATTCAATTGTTAATTATCTTTATCACAGGAAATTGATGAACTGCTCAGTGGAGCATTGACAGCAGAAGATGAGGAAGATGTGATGAATGAACTGAGAGAAATAACTGAATCTGAAGAAGAAATTGAAAAGTTACCAGATGTGCCTACTGATTTACCAGGTAATTTATAATTCAGGCTTTGGCTGAAGGCTTCCATTCATTAGAATGGTAATGTGCATTTACAATTTTAAAATTAAGATTAGTTCATTTTACGAGCCTTTCACTACATATTTAATGGATAAAATTTCCAAAAATCGGGTTACTTGTCTTAGTTTCATAAGATAATTAGAGAAGACTTATTTTCTGATGGTTGTCTTGTCAGTGATGTCAACCGTGGAAGACATTTTTTTTTAACTTCTGCTATGTGAATTAAATGTTTTAAAGGCCAACTCTGATGTACCATGTTATGAATACATACTAGCTCACTGTGATTGCTGTAGAGAAAGAAATTACTATGTACTCTACTCTTTGTGGCCATAAAGTGTAGGGTGAGGAAATGTAATGAAGATTTTAAAAAATCAGCTATCAAATAATATTAAATGAAAGAAAAAAGTAATTATTAATCAAAGTAACTCAAAAAAGGTTCACATATTATCCCTCTTGGGTTTGTGATGCGAAGTTATCCTCATGCTTTCACTCACAATTAAGGTATGCTAACAAGCTCAATAGAAAAGAATCAGTGCTGGACAAAACACTACACCAGGTATTTCACCTGCTCCTAGAATAGATTCCCCCTGGAGTGGACTGGCTTGGCAAGTGAAACACCTGTGGTCAAGTTTTTTTCAGACACAGATTCTTTCCAGCTTTAATTGTATGTTTACCTTGAACATGTGTGTGTGTGTATGTTATGTACACTCAAGGGATGTGCATCACAAACTTGAGTGTAAATGTGTTTCCATCAATAGTTTTCTTTAATTTTCCTTATTTTAGATTTTAGTATGGTTGGTGGTCCAGGCCTTGGTTGTAAACTCCTTGTAAACCCTGAGTTAGTGTATGACTAGATCTCTTGAAGATCACTGTGGATCACATTATGCGCCTCTCACAATTAAAATAACAGAGCTACCCTTATTTTATGGCAATGACTACAATGGTATTTCCTCCAGAATTACATCTGACCATTAAAGATAGCTGAATTTATATCATGTGGTTTTTAAGGTATGAAGGTTTATTTTTCATCATGGGACAGTGTGCTACATGATGTTTATGGCTAGTTTTCTGATGGCCCTGCATCTAATTATTAGCAGTAGTTAACTGGCTTAGGGTAGATTTTTGGTGGACCGTGGTACTATTGTGCTAATAAGCCCCCACTGACATAAGCTGCCTCTAATGGGAAACCTAAATGAATACTTGTGTTGTCTTATTATGAATTACTTTAGTAATTTTTCAATGCATTTTCAGTGACAGAAGAGGTTGAAACAGAGAAACAAAAAAGAAAGGAGATAACTTCAAGAGAAAAAGTTGCACTGGAGGCATCTTAATCAAAATCATATGTCAGAGCCAAGGGTCTTGATGCTTCCTCTCAAGTTATTGGTACTGTAAAGGACTATGTATGATAAGGTTAATTGCCACAGTAATGATACATTATGAAGCTTTATCTTGTGTGTACACTACTAATTTGAAAAATATGAGTTTGCTTAAAAGTGGAAGACTACTCATGCAATTTTTACTTAACAATAAAAACTAGTGCAGTACCACATGGTTACCCTCAGGGCAATTCTGATCATATCAAAACACTCAACATCAAGTGCTTGTTGTTGTTCTGGTACAAAGTTATAAGAACCTTTTTTCATTTGATGATAAACATTTATGATATAAAATGTTTATGTGATGCCTTCATTGCTTTGTTTTTTGTTACAGTCCCCTTAAGGTTGCAAATGATAATTTTGTAACATGCTTCATATGTGATACTTTGCATTGGTGTGATTGGAATGAAATATCATTTAAACATTTTCAACTGTCATCTGAATGGGAGTTATAATAACCTTTTTTCCTTTGATAAAGTATGAAATTATGACATAAAATGTTAACATGATGCCTCCATTGCATTGTTTTTTGTCACAGTCCCCTTAAGGTTGCAAATGATAATTTTGTAACATGCTTCATATGTGATATTTTGCATTGGCGTGATTGGAATTAAATGTCCATTTAAACATTTTCAACTGTCATCTGAAGGGTTATTGCCTCATGTTATTCAGTGACCATCTTTCACCAGGGAATATATCATTCTATGGCCACTTCTTTTGCCCAACATTACTGAAGTTTATCATTGCTTGGCTGGGAACCAAGCACTCAACTGACAAGCTTGAGACCTACCATTTTTGCTGTGTTCCCATTAATATGTCATGAATGGCATGATTTCATTTTTTCTTGTTTATCTGTAATATTTTATTTTGTTAATGTGGCTGTTATTTAAGTCAATTATTGAGGTGGGAATGCAGTGATGAATTGATATGTAAATGTAAAGTGCTCTTCATTGAAATTCATTCCCCATTTGTGACTTTTATGATGTTAATAAACAGGTGTTAATTTTTTATGGAATGTAATATATTTTTATTTATATTGTAATTACATGAATTGGTACAATCTTATTGCCATAAATCATTCAATATTCACCCATCTTTTGAATGATTATTCATTTATGGAGAGGAAGTCTTTGTGTAACCTTCTCATTTGTTTAGCCCCAACCATTCCAATAGTTGCTCCACTTCTGCCTTGACTTTGAAAATCAACATTAGTTACCTTCCCCTCAGGTAAATCTGAAACATATTTTGCAATAGGGCCAAGTGTATTTGTAGCATAAGTCAATAAACGTTGACACTTGGCTTCTGAGTCAACATCTTTTCCACTGCCCCAAATCATGGCTCCGTCAGCATTTAATAATCTTGGTACCACCAGAGAGTTAAAAAGGTCCACCTTGGTCAAAGAGATTTATTCATATTTTACTTTATCCTATAATACTGCTACATAATATATTCTGACATACCTATTAGACTTGATAATGTATTCCTAAATACAATATCAGGTTTCCCATCAAACTTATAAAAAGTAATGTATGAAAAACTTAGGTAATATAAAACTTTAAAAAATATAATGTATCTCTATATTTAAAACCAATTTGTGACAGAATTTTGATAAAATGCTTATATTTATTAATATTCTTTGTTTTTGTTGGATTTGATGGAGAGAATAGGAACAGTGATTCAGCATGGCGGGAAGACACCCAATTTGTTGAGTTTGCTTGTGAAAGATGGTTGATGAGATTAATTCATGTGAATCCCGGCACAAAGGTCAGTAGCATGATGAAAACTGAATTTCAGTTTTAGGCAGCAAAAATTATGGTAAAAAGTGCTCCTCCTCAAATTATTTTATGGAAGTGAGCTCTTAGGTATGATGAGATATGCATTAATGTTGAATAAATGTGGTGGGAATAGAATTTTGAGAGTACAACCTGACACAAAGTTTGTATAAAAAGTAACAAATTTTTCATGACATGTGCATGAAGTACTAAATTCAGACCATCAGTTATTTCTGCACATGATGATAGATGGCATTGAAAGATGACAGTGCAGAACATTATCACTAAAAAATTTGGCGATGCAAAAGATCTGCCGTAAATCCATCCAAATTGTCTCTTGATGGAAGACTGAAAACAGAGTCAAGTATCTGCTTACAAAGAAGACATTCTTTGTAAGCAGACACAAGACCACATTGGCATTATGATGATTCCCCAACCCCTTACAGTCCCAACTTGGCACCAGTAGACTATTTCCTATTCCCAAAAGTGAAATCCTCCCTCAAAGGACAACACTATGGACCCTAAACGCCATCAAAGAACATGACAAGTGACATGCACCCTTAAGGACCTTCTGGAATCCACCTGCCTGCCTAAGGCACTTAGGGAGCCTTCGTGTCGTGGGCAAACTGCTGGTAAAAATGTGTCGATGCTCAAGGGATGTACTTTGAAGACTTTTGAGGCATTTAGCAATATCTAAAATAAATCAATTTTTCCAAAGATTTTCCCAATACTGTTTATACGAACCATGTATGTTTCCTGTTATGTTGAGAGATGAGTAAATGGTTTAAGAGAAAAGGATAGACCAAGAAAATGAAGTGTAAATGTAGCTGAAGAGTCTCTCAAGATGAGGAACATTCAAAATCTCAGCAACAGAAGAGCATATATGAATCTGACATACTAAAAATAAATATGCAAGAATGGATTTGGAATGAAAGATATTTCCTTAGTAAAGGGGAGTAAGTACCCTGGTGAAACCTAAAACCAAACTTTTTGCCTTAACATATCATGAAATTAAATAACATGGAGGTTATGTAGGTATGTACATTGCATTGTTTGTATGTGCATGTTAATTGACTTTTTCACTCAATTATTTCTTCAGTTTGAATTTATTAACCAGTTTTGATTGTAGATTTCAGATAGATCAAATGTATTTTATACATGATAGTTCCAATTGGAAAGGTGTTACCATATTAGTTGCTTTTTGTGATCCACTACCCTTACATGAAAGTTGTGCATGTTGTTTTGATTTACCTAGATATACTTTTCATTACAGCAACAAATGAGTCATACATGCTCAGAGTAAAAAAACACAGGTGACATTTCTGTTGTTTAGGTATTCCTTCAATGTAATTGAAAAGTTTCCTCTTCAGAATTTTGTGTGCTGATTCATTAGTTAAGCTTCCAAATTTATGGAGGCAGTCATTCATAAGTATTTGTGCTCACATTAATGGAAGCTAATTACTTAACATTCATGTTTTACAGAACAAGTGAACTCATTTTCTTTAATCAGAAAATGACATTTTCTGATAATATTGACAGGACTTTCTATCACATTAGTTATAGCTAAGTTAGGGAAAGGAAATTAAATTTATATGGACACTGATAGCAGTTTCTATCAAGGAATTTAGCTTTTTGTTGGAATACCAATGAACAATAAATATGAATATGTGAATTGCATTATTTCTTATGTTGTGAATGCAGTGCCAGTTATTCCATCTTTACTACTTGAAACATCATTCATAGTGATGTCACAAAAATTATTATATATATCTAAAAAGAATTTCAAATTTACAAAAAAATAGTTTCATGGTACCATATTATTATAGATTGTCTTTAAATTGAAATTGTTATATCTGCAGCAGTAATTGTCCAAACTCAAAATGTTAGTATCACTTATGGTAGGAGAAGTAATTAATATTTTACCATACTAAAAAACTCTTTCAGAGGGAAAGGGTTTTAATGGATCAACATTTCAAATACATATGGTTTAAGAGTTTAAATCTCAAATCTGTCCTGTGGTGCAGACATTATGTGCATTATCCATTGATTTTGTTGAGCATTCATTTCCAAAGAGGTCTCATTTCAATGATATTTACTCTGACTGATTCAATTCACTCTTTGATTACTCTATTGAAGTCTATATTTTCAGTTATAATAATTACTTTATATTATAAAATATGTACGGGCATTTCTTCCTTAATTTAGTTTCCAATTTTTACATTAAGGTGATGTTTAGTGTATCATAATGCTGGCACTGGAAAATCATGAAGCATGTTTTCCTAAAACTGAGGCTCATTCTCTATGCTAAAATGACTGATGTTATGTGACTGCCATAAGGTGCTTTCTCTTTTACTTAGTTAAAGAATGAGCCTACAGAGAGGAATCCAAAACTCATTAGGCCCATGTGACAATGGATTGAAGTCTCAAAAACCCTTAAATATTGCTGTGCTTAGTCCTTATTATTATGTCCTAATTATGACTTCATCCCAGGATTGTTGTTACCTTAAATTTTTATGAATGTTTTCATAATTCATCATAAATGCTTAATGAGCTATGTTTGGTACTCTTCTTTTTTACCAAGCAGCACAATTATTTTTTTTTGTGCTTTACTTTCCAGTTTGACATTGCTATACTATCTAATTTTGGAAAATTTTGGAGGCTTTATTCTGACATAAATTTTTTACTACCAGTTCTTCTATCCTCCTGGAGGTTGCATTATGGTTGAGTTATTTCACTCTCTAACTTTACCGTATTAATTAGTATTTTCTATCATGAGGGTTGGTTCTTGAATTTCCTCAAAAGAGAGTGCCTATTAAGTAGCCATGTGTCACTTATCCTGTGCTTACTCTTGGTTGATATTAATGGGATGTTAGATTTTCTATCCTTATTGGAATTAATATTTTCCTGTGGTTTATCTTTCTCATGATGATTGTCATCTCTATGGTTATGCATTTTGTGGCCTCTTCTAATATCCTCAATAACTTCTGATCATCTGAAGCATCCCAGAAGTATGGCACTGTGAGTGTTCTTTGTTTCTGGATTTGATAATTTAACCTATCTCTCCAATAAATACCTTGTGTCTGCTTTGCATTTTATTTCACCAACCCCTATTACCCTCTATTTCTTTCCTTAATCAATGTTCCATTCTAATGGCGTGTTATTAAATGATGGAAAATATTGATACTGTGTGGTTATTTAATTCTCTGTATATTATAATGAAATCAAACAATCACTGATTTCCAAAGCATTTTTTAAAAATTACTAATAAAAATTTATTGAACTGAAATATAAAATAATTTAAATGACAGAATATTACCCATTATTTGAAGGTCTAATGTTGAATAAAATTAAACTGAAGACAATTCATTGCCCCCAGCCAAAACACATAGTCTAAAGTTTGATTTTGATAGATGAGGGAGAGTGTTTCTATAATAGCTCATAAAGCATACAAAGCTCATTAATTTTGAGATGGTAGAAAGTTCTCTTTAGTTTTGTACTATGTTTTGTAATCGAGAAAATTGTATAGGTTTTACTGAATTTTTTTGGGTGAATATGAAGTCTGTAGTCAAATGCTCTATCCACTAGGTTGCCCCCACCATTTCATTGTTGTATCTTATTAAATTCTTAATAGGAAAGTGTTCTATTAAGTGTCTTTCTCAGAAAAGTACTACCGGGGTTTCTGGAATTCAGCTGCTACCTCTGTAAATATATGCTGGCATATACCCATATATAAATGTGTGTTTTGATGATACCCCATAAACATCCATAGTTTTGCTTTGACTCCTAAATTATCAACATCCATGATGCAAGCATAAAATGTCCTGATGATTGTTTGATATAATTTTTAAAACGATTTGATATTTAGGGTTAAGTGATTTAATATACTAAAAATGGTGATACTGACCAAAATTTCATAGTATGTTCAAAAAGAAGGTTGCACAAAGTTAAAAAAAAAAAGATCAAGGTGTCACAAACATCAGTCAAAAATCCAGTTCCTCATGTATTTCTATTTATATATTTCAATTTTATTTCTCCTTATGTAGTGTTGGTAAAAGTGGTTTATTCAAGAAAAAATAACTCCAGGGCGTCAAAAGAAGTACACACTTATTTTAAAGCATTGTGAAATATTATTCTCTGACTTTATTTCTCTTATAGGGAATTTAAAAAAATTCAAATTTTATAGATAGTTCAAATTATCATGATCCTCATGTAATGCTTATGATATTAGTTCATTTTAGGGATAACTACAGATGAAAACTTGAAAAAGGAATAATAAAGCAAGACTTTTCCAACACACCAAACCATGGTTATCAACTCAAAGGAAGGTAAGATAGTTGAGGGTAGAGCTCACCTAGTACTAATCCCTACGGCATGTGATATTCACACATCAGGTTAGGTGGGCTGGTTCCTTTCTCTATGCCACCTATGATTTCCCAGGAAGATCTGGCACCCGTATAACCACACAGTTTTACTGGAGAGAGGATGCCCGAAGGCATCCATGGGAATCACACCTAAGCCCTCGGGATAGTAATTTAACGCCCTACCCCCTGGAATACCGCTTTTCATTTTTTTTACAAAATAAAATTTTAACATATTTTTGTAATTGTACCCTTAGAAAAAGAAATATTTTAAATAATAATTTGCAGGTATTTCCATTATTAATCTGGTGATAAGCTTTCAAATGAAACAACAAATAGGGACATAGGCAATACAGAATTAGATAAGGCTAATTGCTTGTTAAATTTAGCAACTGGGAGTAGATCCTTCAAGGCTGTGTGTAAAAGGAAGTATTTTATAAAATCATTAAGCCAAATTTAATCAGAGGTATTCTGCTCTTTTCTTAAACATTATTTTTTGGAGAGCATTTTTAGAGGAAATTTTAATGTGGAAAGAGATAATACTGCTGTATTAATAATAATTTTTCATGCAGGGATAAGAAGCTGAAGAAAAATTGGTGTCAATATGTTAATCATGACTTTTTAAGTTAGTATATTTTCGATTTCAACTTGTTATTAAGAATTAGCTAGTTTTTAAAATAGGGACACCACAATCATGAAAAAGTTTTTCATTTATGTGTCTTTTACTGATGTTATATATGTATAGAATTACCTTTGACAGATAATTTGGAGAATCCCTATATTTATACCAAACATAGGGATACACAGGTGTTGATGATGCTCCAGACACTCTCTTAGCTTCATTAATTCTGCCATAAATGAACTCATAATGTTCCTCTTCTGTGAGTTTTTTACTTTCCAGATATATAGATGGAAATATTGCAGAGCTTGCATCATACAACCACATAATTCTGTGGAAAAAAATCCAAGAAGTGCATTTATTTAGTGAAATAAAATTAAACAAATTTTGTATTATCATCTCATAAATTAGTAGCAATCACGCAAGAAACTCTAAAACTAATCCAAAAATGTACACAGTTGCACACATTGTCCTTACAATTATACAGCTGAAATATGATGAGTCATAAGATTGAGTAGCTTAATAGTTGTGGACACATTAGGTATATGCTAATCCAATATCAAATGAAATGAGCATATTGTATTTATGTGGATGAATTCCTCATTACAGAAATTTGATGATGTCTGTGAATTATTTATATTATATGTGGTTTCTTTTGAAAGCTTTTTGTAATAAACTTTGTCATTAAACACAGAAATCAATGTGAAGGTTGGTTTTAATAGATGAGGGTAGAGCTCACCTAGTACTGAGGAAAGTGTGCTAATCCTGCAATTAAGATAGAGGATCGAGGGCAATTCTTTTCCTTCTGCTACCAGTTGGTTTCCCTTTAAGTTCTCGTTACTACCCCCTTCAGTTCCCTACTATGGACCATTGAGTTGGTAACTGAATGATCTACTCACTAGAATAACCACAAATCAGTTATCAACCTGAAGTTTTGTTCGATAGTTGAGGATTGAGTTCACCCAATAATAATCTCAATGGCATGTGAAATTCATACAACAGTGTTGAGAGGCCACTTCATTTTCCTGTGTCACCTCTGGTTTCTCAGGAATACCTGAAACTCAGCTTGGGGGAAAATGAGGGTGCCCAGAGGCATCATTAGGAATCAAACACAAGTCCTCCTGTAAGTAGCCCAGCACTCTTATCAAATGGATAACCATACACACACTACTCTATCATTCCTTGTAAATATTTATGGCCTAAAAATTCAATCTCTAATAATGGTATAAATAATATAATAATAATACACGGGCAATATTACACCATTGTAGTGTGATACTTGTTGGAACATGGAGGAGGAATATTTAGAAGTAAATTATGAGTGGTAGTAATAATATACTGTGGAAACCAGTTGATTCAAATGTTGGGAAATCAATTATACAGTTCATGCCAATATTTGTTGGCCACTTTGAAGCATTAAGGCATAAATTTATATTTCTCATTCCTTGACCAATATGTATTTGTAATATTGCAAAATTATTAATTTATTAAGCTAGTGAACTGATCTTATTTATTCACCATATGACATCAATTTTTTTTAATCATAAAACAATTTTGTGTGGGTTTATAAAAGGCCTTCGGGACATCTTGCCATGTAAAATCTCTACTTTTTGACAAATAATGTCCTCTCTTGATTATTCCTGAACATAAAATTGTTATTTATAAATATATCCATAAATAAGATAAATATACATGGTTATCAAGACAAAATATCTTGATAATCATGATTTTATCTATCCGTTTTCATGTTACATGATTTGTACTATAAGGATCCTTTTATCAGTGTTAAATAACCGACTTTTGGGTTAAATAAATTAATTTCGAAAACTTTTAGAATTATACTTTAGTAATATTAGTGAATGGTTAGGCATCTATCATTAGCACATGAACTACAGCACAAAACAAGACATTTGGTTTTTCACTTAGTGGAGGAAGATGATTACATGAACTGGTTCACTTTGCACTCAATTTCAGCTCAATCTTCATACAATACATTATTCTTCATAATAGAAACTTTGGAAGGCTGTATTTTAAATGCATCAATAGACCATCATTTCACTTCTTCCTACTTTTTGAAGTCAGCCTTCCATCATTTTTTATTCATTCAAAGAGCCAATGTTCATACAGCAAATGTCCAAATTGAAAAAATGAAATATTGCTAATCGATACAAGTTTATGTTTTCTGTTTTAATTAGCCAGGTGTGGAAACTATGCTTATTTGCCTCAATGGGTATGAACACTTAATGTCTCTTATTATAAGTAAGCACTTTTAACAACCATATGTTACAAGGGTAGTTTGAAAGATTCTCAGAATCACCACCATATATTAGCACTAGTGCAATGAGTTTCCCACATAGTAATAGACAGCCCTTAATGAGTAAACACGTAATGCGTCAGTTCTCTGGGAAGAGATCTGTGGTGTGGGTGTCTTTCTGTGATGCCTCCAGTTTTCTGGGATGTGAAAGGGATTCAGCTGATAGATTATCTTCCCATAGGTCAAAAAATTACTGCACAATACTACACTAACCTCCTGGACTAACTACAGGAAAGATATATGAAAAAGGCCAGGTTTGGCAAGGAAGAAAGTCATCTTTCATCAAGACAATGCATATCCACACACGTGTCATTGCCATGGCAAAAATACATGAACTGAGATACAAATTGTTGTCACACCTGACTTATTCACCTGATTTAGCTCAATCAAATTTCCATCTCTTCTTCAAGTTCAAAATTTTTCTTGGTGGATAGAAATTCTCTTCAAACAAAGACCTAATAGCCAAAGTAGATGGGTATTTTTCAGGCCTGAAGGAATTTAATTTTTGGGATGGTATCAAGACATTGGAATATTGCTGAACCAAGTGCATTAGTGCACAGGAAGACTACATTGAATAATAATAAAGTTTGACTGAGGTAAGTCGTTTATTTCCATTCCATTCTGAGAACTATTCAAATTATCATTGTACCTTATGAAAACCATAAAAGTATAATAATAATTATGTAGTTCAACAATTTTTACAGTCTCATCCATTATTGATGTGAACAAATCTGCACTGCAATTTCACTTAGTATTAGCTATTCATATATAGTTTATATAAAAAATTATATTTACCTGTCATTGTCAATTTTTGTTTCTGGAGAGCATTCAGGTCCTGGATTTCGTGGTGTGAAGTTGAAACAGTAGGGAAAGGCATAATAACCCCATCTTCCATTTGGCCTTAATCTCCTTGCTAGTTTTAATGTGTCTTCCATGAATTTTCTGGCGCTGACTTCAAATTTTTGTTTTGCCTAATTAGTAAAAATGTTTCTAATATTGCTAATGAAATTCATCTGTATTGCAGGCATATTTACCATTTAAAACTTATAAAATATCTACGAAGCATTCCCTTTTTATAAATTATTGTAGTTTATGCCATGTATTATTATATGTACATCCTGTTCTCTTGTCTATGGTATTATCCTCATTTGTACCAGGATTGATTACTTAAATGTAACTGAATGTATTGCAATTGGTTTTAAACTGAAAAATTAATTATGTTTGCCAACTTACTGCCAAAATAAGATGTGAAGTTGAACTTCGTCATGGTTCCTGTCTTAATAGAAAAAAATATCTTATTTGGCCCCTTAATCTATTCTGCACTCTATGTGACTTCAGTTCTCTTGTTAGCTATAGCAGAGGTAAATCTAAATTGAATTCAATTTGGAAAGTCTCCTTGTGTGTACAAGTCAGTTGAATGCAGTTGAAACTTGCTTGAGCTGAATGTAGATTTTTTGTGAATACAACAGATTCTGACTAATTAATAATGTTAAATACTCATAACTAAGCATGGTCAATGAAGCCTGTCATTCCACTAATTGTGATTAAGCTGAATGGCAGAATATAAATATGCAGTGAAATAGTTCATTTTTTTGTTATGCAAGTACCTGTATGTTGTTTGTTCTGAGCAAAGTATAATTGTTTTTTCTATATACTGTGCTTGATGATATTTTTAAGGTTGTATAAATATAATAATATGTACTTTTCTGTAGTGAAAAAAAGTAGTGAATATAATGTGAATCATCAAAAGTTGTTTAGACTGAAGAAAATGATTTATTTTTTAGTTTTGGAATGTATTCATTGAAAAAGACCTATAATTAAGATATCTAATTTTATGTTATTCAGGCATAATATGTATCCTGTAAAAATATAACTTGTCTCTATTAAATAATACCAGAAAAATATTTCAAATGTGGCATTTGACATGGGATCGTGTAGCGATGTTAAAAAAATGATTTTTTATTCAAATATTTATAGCTCCCAATTATTAATGAATGACAACACATTTAAAATAACTTTTTCATATCTATTCCATGGCCATCCATCTAAAATCACCTATAGTCACAAATCTAAGAATTAAATGGTGCAAGTCACCATATTTATCATCTTCCTCCACATGTGAATTAGTGGCTTTGGGATTGTACATTCAGCAATAAATGACAAGAGATGCTGTAGATTATTGTTTTCCTTAGCTGTAGTAGACATATAACTTGTTGAATGTTAATGTTGTATGTACAATTTTAGAGTGTCAAACTTTGATTTTTATGAGTTCCTTGGACATTTCATCAGCCTGTGTTTATCTCGGCCTTCTATGAGCCAGTACATGACCTTGCTACCCTTTTCTCATTTGGAACAGGCACAAATTGAAGATTGTAATATATTCGTTTTAAGTACTCATTTATAATTTGTTACCCGATTCTAAACATCTTCACCTTTAAAATCCATAATTCATACATAATTTTGAAGGGAAGTGTCAAAAATTGTTTTTAATAGGACAGCTTCACCAAATAATTTATATATAATATTTAAATATGAATGAAACTATCATGAAGATATACTATTAAGACATATAAAAGGCACCCATCATCAGAGAACAAAATAAATCCTTCAGTAATCATGAAATGAAATCAATTTTCCATAAGGATACTTTCTTGGTAGAAAAATTTTGTGCTGAAGGATTTAATTCATTTCCTAAGGTCATATGAATCCATTCAGAAGAATTAATTCATTTTCTGGCCCGATGAAAACATTTTGGAATATGAAAATCAAAGGAAATAGTTCATAGTAATCAGTTTTGAATATCAGCTGTGATTAAAACATGCAGGAACCATTTTTCCATTTCTTTTAAATTTCCTATTATTTAAAGTTCCCATTTAGTTTTTCCATTAAGGCATAAGAGTATCATGTATATGGTACACAGACAGTTGCCAAGAGTAATTGAACTAACTTATTCTAAAAATCAAATTTGATTATTCCTTATTTATAAGTCAGTATGTTACCTCTCTTTCTACTTGGTCTTTGCTCCAGTATGGATGCTTGTTTTGTACGAGCTTTCTTGATAGTTCACGATATGGTAGTAGTGTACCCCAATTTTCTCTCCATGCAGGACGCCAAAATTCAAAATCAATGACAGCCACTCCTGAAACGAAAATATATTTGCATAGTAGTACCATTTGTCTAACATTTTTTACCCACTGGAAAGGAGGGCTTATGTTTATTCTGATATGGTTTGTTGTGAATGTTATAATTTAAATGCTGAGAATTCATTTGATAAAACTTCTTAAATTGTTTAGTAGTGATACATTTCTAAAATTCTCCCAAAAACTTAATGCATGTTCAAAGTACAAATTAAAAGAAATTACATAAGAGAACAAAATTAACTCTGGTAAAATCGACAATTACCATTAATATATCACCATCAGGAATATTTGTTTATTTTTATTTGTAAATTTAAAAATTAGATCCATCTTTATTATTTAGGTATAGATTATGTAGGCCATGATTAACATTTCTTATTTGCTGGGGTTTGATCGTTGTTGAGGTAGGATTTTATTGTTTGATGGAATACTAAGAAACATATTTTTTGATCAAGTTGAATGTGTTAGGAATCTCAATTAAGGAATGTTCAAAAGACCATTACTGTGAATTTTGTCATTGATAATTGTGTGTTATTATTTTTATATTCATCAAATGAAAAGGGATTAGGTAGTCCAGTGGGTAGACTATTTGTCTATAGACTAGGGTACTAGGGCTTCTGGGTAAAATTAGACATTCAACAAATTTAACTTCACTAGAGCTGTCAAATTTCCTGGACAACTGCAGGTAGCACAGGGGGGAGACCTAGTCCCCCTACCCACCCTGATATTTGAATTTCATGCACTGTAGGGCATAGTATGAGATGAGCTCTACTCCCACCTAAAAATCAAACTTAGGATTGATTAAGTTGATTTTTACCTAATCTGAAATTACTCATGTCAATAGTAATATTTGCATTTTAAGCCCTTCAGGAATAGTATCATAAAAACTATTACATGCCTATTTTTCTAGCTTTTAGTTAATTAGACATAGAAATTCATGTTCTGTGCTTTGAATGGTTATGCAGTGTCTCATTAAAGGGATTTCAATTCATCAATCATATTCTATTTGTTGCCTTATGAAGGAACATAAAGTCTTTAGTGACATGACTTCTTTATAAATAGAAAAAAAAAGTATTTTAATTCTCAACTGTTTTTAGTGTTTTTATTTTAATAATAAATTTGTTCAATGAGGGTTAATGTTGAATAAAAGGCCACTTAATTTTTAACTTTTGATCCTCTGCTAGTAAGTAGTTCTATGTATTATGGTGTACTTTTGTAGGTGCAACGACTGTTTTCCCATGCATTGAAATACATGTATACTGCACTTTGGGGCATTTAAATGCATGTTATTGTTTTGAACAGCACTGCAACCATTTGTTCTGAAAAACACTGCAGCCATAATTAGAAGGTTAAGCCATGAAAATACTATGGTGATGATCAAAACTTTGTGGTATGGTAGCAAAATGGTTGGAGTTTTTCTGAAATGCTTAAATTTGAGGGATACCTTATACCTATAGAGATGGAAGGATACCTATAGGCTGTGTGATTGTTTCAGTACTAGAAATATCTGAGGAACTGGGCACAGTGCAAATAAAGGAAGTAAACCTTTTACCATGATTTTGTGGTTTTCATGTGATGCAGGGCATTATATGAGCCAAGGTTTATCATCTCCTATCATCCACCCCATTTATTGATGGGGTGTGTAGTAAGGAAAATTTTCACATCGCATAACTGAGGACTGATTTAATTTATTGTTATGTTAAGTAAAAATGAACACGATGTGAGCCTTGTAAATTTTACTTGAAGAAGTGAGACTTATCTGCTATTGAATATCACCAATGACATGGGCAGTAGGAATTGCTTGGAATAAGTGGGATATTTCTGTATAGTCAAGCTGAGTGGGGTGACAGGGAGTATATTTTCCAAGGAGATAATATTGTCTGAAATGTTTATATTTCCATTGCGGCTTACTTTTTTTAAATCCTTCAACTTTTGATGTTGAGAGCAAATGATAAACATCTTGAATAAAACAATTATGGTAGCCAGGTATTGTTTTTTGTAAAAATAAATTGTAATGATAAACCTATCTTTCCTTGAGTGTATCATTGAGGATTTATACTAGTCTCCTTTTCTATTTCAAGCATGAATTTAAGAGTAACTGCTGGATTGGAAATTCTTTTGCTTAATTGGAATGTTCAAACACCTATTCCAGAATATACTTTCCAAATTCTGGTCGGTAATATGCTAGTTTAGATGGGTGATTCGGTTCAGATCCTCTTCTGAGTCCGCATTAATCTTGGAGAGGTTTAAATCCTTCAAATCACATTGAGCAAGTCTTTGAAGTCATTAAAGAATATCCATCAAGGAAGTAGGTAGATTCTAATCTCCCATGGGGATCACTTTTGTGGTTAAGTGACAGGATTTTCAAATAATCTGACCAAATTTATGTTTACATCCAAGAGCTGAGATTTTTATAAGTTTTGCACTGAGAAGGTTGATATTAAAATTTAGAGGCCAGTTTTCCTTCGTCCTATTTCTTTCTAAGATCAGGGTTGCAGCTAAATATCTAACCACTCATTCATCAGCAGTTTCTGAGATCATTTGCTAGAGCATCTTCACAGCATTACTTAAAAGATTTTCCCAAGTTGCCATTTTTTATTTTTACCTTAGTTTTGGACAGCGATTGAGGTTGTTGTGTTGCCTTTCAGTACAACTGCAATTTGATGGTCCTCGTGGGTTTGAAATTGAAGGTTTTCCATAAATAACCATAGGCATAATAAATGAATGTGCCGCTAGATCCCTTATCTTCCAATATTAGTTCTCTGGTCACAAATCAAGTGTCACGGTTGTTTATCTTCTTTCACCTATGATCTTTTATGAAAAGACATATGAAATTGTGGGCCTGTCATCCTATGAAGAATTTCGTTCAGATTTGGTTCTACAGTATTGAAATACAGCTATGATCTCCACTCATATAAAAGGAGTCTTCCATGGGCTCAGAATTTAACTCATATTCTATTGGAATAAAAGTATGCTTGATAGGGTACAGTGGATGAATTTGAAAGGACTCCTTGTCAGCAACAAAAGTTCCTAATATAGCAGGAGCAATTGGTAGTAGCCTAATCTTGAAGATTAGGCATGCCAGTTCTCTTAAAGCCAAAAAATTAAAACAGTCAAGAATCAGTCTTCTTGTAGTGTACCTACTATTATATTGTATAAACATATGTGTATTTTGTAGAAATATTCATATTTGGATCAAGAAATCATGAACTTGACTCTCAAGTCTATAAATCCTCAAACTTACCAGAAAATTCAGGATCTGGAATCATTTTTTCGAGTTCTGCTCTAAAGGTTTTGAGATGCAGACTCAAGTCACCCAGCTGGGGTAGACCACCATTCCTATGCGTCACAGCTCGCTTACTAGGCCCTGGGTCATTACCCGCATCGTTAACTAAAGCTGGAAACTCCCCTGGATCATACATTATTAAGCTGGTAGATCCCCTGGAGATAATTGAGACTGAAAATGTTATCTTTCCTTTTTTTCAACTATTCGTATCCCACATTATGGTTATTTGTTTAGGTAATTTGAATTTCACGTTCAGTTTTTAATTTAAAAACGCATTCGATTAAACCAATTGATTTAACTATACCCCGAATGTGCATTTTAATTAAGTAAAACTTGAATCAATAAAAAAAAGAAAATCACTCACCTGAAATCATCGTTCTCGTTTTGCTGAATACCGAATTCACTAAGGTCGAACAAAACTCCATACTTTCGACACATAAACGTGGGAACATTCCAGTAAACAGTAAATGCCTTGTTCGGAACATCCATAGACTCTATGTCTGGTACTCTCTTTCCAGGGCTAGAAAATAATGGTGCGAACACCGACATAGGGTAAAATCTTGCATTCGAGCCGCTTTCCTCATGGCATAGCGACAGGAGAATCAAAATCGTTAATACAGAATTCCTTCTTCCGTTTGGCATTGCTACTCGCACGTTATGGTTACCCCTGATAGCCCGCTGCGTTCGGGTGAACCCTTATAGAATTTAATTAAAGACCGCTCAGGCACTGAAAATAACTATTTGATCTGCTGGACCTCACGTAGCGTTTTTTATCTTTCGTAACAAGAGGCCGAATCAATGTTTCAATCTGGACGCATTGGATATCGCAATCCGTCAAACCATCGCGATAGAGCTTGCGAAGAGTGTTCGCCCTCTTGCGGACCTACGATTCAAGCTGGGCTACGCAACGATTGAACTTTCCCAACGCGTGGAACAGAACCAATTTAGACCGAGAAATGAATTCTTTATACCTGCTTCGGCACCCATTTATACCTGTTGCCTTATATTTGTCTTTCCGCCAGAACACCCACCCCTCCCCTACTATCTTTAAAACTATCAATCAAGGCTGGCCGGAGGAAATGGAGTGAGGGGACTTCCTAGCGTCGTCACTTCCCCTCTCTATACGACGTCCCTTCCTCTACGAGTACCTGATGGTACAAGGACGATCCTAATGGGAGCTCTCAAACATTCGTTGCTTTCCTCGCCCTCGATTTTTCGGGTACCTTTAGGCGACTCTCGAGGTTTCGGAACGGATATCAACTTTCAAAAGTTCCGTTTTTAATTACGAACGAGTTTTTGCGGAGACGGACAATCTAGAGAACTAAAAGGAACATAAAAAAATTACTTCAGGACTTTTTTTCCGGTGATATGTGTACGAAGTTCGAATGTATGACTGTGTTCGGATTTTGTTAGAAAAAAATCCGTCGCGTGTTCTTTGCAAGACATGCAAGTTCCACTGCCCATGCTGTCAGTGTTGTCTTTGAATCAGAAAATGTAACCAGAGCAGTACCCACACAATGCCTTGCGGTTCTACTGGCCTTGGCCTCCAGGTCTGCGGCAATGAAAACGCTTCATTCCATGAGACTGCTTACGTTTTTACCTATGACTTATATCGTGTTTATTTTTCTTGACAAGTTTCTAAGCCATGTATGAAAGTTTATTTAGTGCTTGCGCCTTTCGTGAACTTTGATCAATTTTTTGGCTCGCAGTTACTCAATATGTTTGTGGAAGTGGGAAAGTTCATTGCCCGTGTAGACGGAAGCGCAGAAGATAATATACCTTGTTTTCTCTACTTATTTCAAATCGCAAGAGAATTATCTAAATGGCGAAAATAACCGTGCAGAGGAGTCATTAAGTACGCCTCCGTAAAAAGATAGCGGTAATTCGTATGTTCTGTTGGAAATTAAATTTCGATAATGCCATCGCCGCCCTTGCTACAGGATTTCGTCTATGGTTTTCTCCACATAAAAGAACATGAATATCTTAATTTCAGCAATAGTCCTTTCTATTTTTTGGGGTGATATTGATGCTACAAGTACATTAATTAATTCGCGTTCACCGAATCCACCGGTCTACATTTAAAGTTTACGTTCAGGCGGTTGGAGGTATTTAAAGGCATCTACGTACTTGCAGCTCGACTTCGATGTTAGGTGCTGGGCACCTACAAGAAGTTCAGTTTTTCACCCGTAACACGTTTCTATTAGTACATTAGTTTCTTAAGTACAAATTCAATTATTTAGAAATAGTACTTATTGAGAGTAGCTAGTCATCCAAAAATACATCATTGAAAAATATGAAATTTTAAATCCTTGAATGAATGTGCAATTGGCGTATCATATAGGTAAGAGTGGGAATTGCGAATTTTTTACGTCAAATAGGTGGTAGGCGCTGAACTACCACGCCACTCATTCCCCCTTCGAAAGACGCAAAGTTGGGTGAATATGTAGATCGGGTATCCAAAACGTCCGACTCTGGTTCACATTGAATGGTAAATTTGTGGCAGCAAGATTTTAAAGCTTGAGGCTTTTTACACGACAGTCCGAGCTCCAAACAGGAATTTTGGCTCTAAGAAATATATATTTTCACAACCAAATTTTCCGTTTCTCAGTCGGAAAGAAGGGCGAGAATTTGCTATCAATTAAAATGAAACCAGAAGTCTTTCGAAAATATAGGGGTTAGGTTCCCGCCTTCGGAGGAATCAATTAAAACACCTATTAGGAATTCTTTTCCAACCAAAATGAATCCTTTTCAAGGTTTATAAAATGTCGAAACAGAATAGAAAAAGTGATTCTCGAGCTGTTCATTTTTTAAATAGTTGCGCATACCTTCATACTATCTACATGCATGTGTGAGATGTTCCTGCTCCTTATTTATCTGTGTCAGGTCACCCGCAACTCTCTTCCGAACTTCTGCTGACGTGTTTTATTATCGTCAAATGCGATCCGTGAGGTCAGGGCCGTTCGGCTAACCACCTTTATGATGCTGATAGTAATATAAATTAAGTTGTGAATATTTCCTTTTGGATAGACATATCTGACAGCTGACGATGCAGTGCGTTAAGCTACGATACGTTAAACTATGTGGGAGCTATTTGGAATCTAGTACAAACATTTTATATGCATGGTATGGAATAGAAAATCTACTTCAACGATTAGGAATACTTTTGCATGCATTATGAAATAGACAAGCAATTATAAACACAACAAGTCAAACAATAATAACACGTACGAGGATGAGATCAGGCACAGTACAAATTACAATTAAAGGTTCCGAGAAACTGCGGGATATGCCGCAACAGTAATTTCAAAGTTTTAAAGGACGCCTCGATAGCTTAACTGGTCGAAGCACTTGGCCGGTCATCGAGGGATCCGGGTTCGAATCCTGGTCAAGGCGAATGATTTTTACACTCTGATTTTGTAGCATTACAATTAAAGGATATGCAAAATAAAAAAAGAAAAATTAGACCAAACCTCATACGAATAATTGGGTATGTCCAGAAACAGCAATGCTTACAGAATGATTCTTATTTTTTTAACTTTTAAAAACACTACTATGATAAAATCAGCTGTCTAAATAACGTTAACATTCTTCTTGTATTCTTATAATAAACAATATCTTGGAGATAACTATGGCTGATACTGCTAATAATATTACGTAGGGATCGACAGATTTGTAAAACTTCCGAGCCAATGATATGGTGGTTTCCTATGCTTGAGAATATTGACTTGGATTAGATTAATGACTTGCTCAAAATTAGTATACTTATTCGAAGCAAATAATGGAGGAGGAAGCTTCCATCATGAGAAAATTGAGATTCAATTTTTAAGGGAAATTAAAAAGGTCATTTTCTTCATGAGCATTAGGCTCTCAGGCTAATGGCTTGTCAGGGACCTACTTTCTCCAGTAAACGGTTAAATGATCTTTAGTTTCCGAATTTATTTGAAGAACCTCAGACAGGCTTTCAAAGGCAGACGATACCATGGTGGTGGAATACATTTGTGGAAGATGTATCCTATAACATTTTAACAATAATCTTCAAGATGAAATGTATGAATGTATTTTACTAGCAGCAGTTAGAAATTCTAAAAATGGTTAAGAAGAAGGAAAGGATAACTAATGACCACCTTTTCCCTTTCCACTCACCCCTCCTGGACATTCCTATTCTACACCCGAAAACCCCATGACACAGACCCACGCTCTTCCCTCCCTCTCCCCCCCCCCCCCTCTTACACCTCTTCCCCCCCCGTTTTTACACCCTCCCATCCGCTACCCCAACCCGACCGAGTATATAACTCAAACAAAATGTTAGTCCTGAGGATGTTACAGTGTAAACGAAACTAGTCGACAAATAAAGTTTTATTCCCGTAGAAAGCAAATATAATATTTAATTTCTTAAGTTAATCTTATATTCGTGATCCCTCCGACCGTGATATGTTGGGGTTCGTATTATGTTCTTGATGTCATCGGTAAAGGACCCATCTTTAAGTGTTTTTAATAACTTTAATCTATATTGTGAACGCCGCTGTGTAGGGGAATCCCAGACTAAATGTTCTAGCAAAGTAGTTACGCTATTGCTCACAAGTTTCGAGGAGGTTAAAGACCTTTAAGGAGGGCCGGCAAGAGGTTTACGATGAACAACGCTCTGGGTGGCCGTCAACCAGCAAAACCGACAGCAATGTGGCTCGTGTTCGACAATTGTTGAACTCTGACCGTCGATTGAGCATCAAAAAGAGATCTAATCAGCTGTGACGAAGACCTTGCGAGATGTCCCCGAAGACGCCTTCCAGGGCGCGTACCGGTCATGGCAGAGTGGGTGGAAAAAATGTGCATAGGGCAAAGGACACTTTGAAGAATGTTAAGTGTTCGGGCAAATCTGTTCAATAAATTACTTTAAAAAAATAATTTCATGACTTTCGGAACGCACACTGTATGAAGAGACATGAGGGTCGAGATCGTATGGGGTAAGTAAAATTGGAGATGGGAGTAATAACATTAAAACCGAACGTGAGGACTCCTCCCACGACTTCTTATGATTTCTTCATTCCGTCGTTTTTCTCCACAAGAATCCTCAATGCACAATTAAACATTAATTATCACCAATAGAAACCCGGAGGCAGGAAAAATAGATGAAAGGCGTGTTGAGCGACAGTGGGATGTTGAAGACTGTAATAGAGGGGAGAATGTTAGGCAAATGAGGAAAGGGCAGGAACAGGATAGGGAAGTTGTACGGGATGAAGGGAGGAAGGAAGTACACAGAGATGAAGAGGGACCTGATATAGATTAGTTTGCTCGATTGAGTTTTGTTTGGAGTCACAAAATATTTATTTGTTAGTTGCGTCCATTTAAAACCTATCTTAACCGGTAGATTACCTGAAAATAATAACAATCTGTCATCATGTTGCCCCTGCCATTAGCAAATCATCTGGTAACAAAATACTTCCACCCGATGTCACCTTATCTTGTGATTTCCGCATGCATCGTCTATTATTATTAGCAACGTCATGCATTCGGTTTTACCGCGCCGCTGACCACGCAGCCATTCCTATCAGAACCCAGATCGCCGCCGCAAGTAAAAACACAGCGCACCCATCGTCGTCTTCGCTGTCGTAGACATGAAAAAGGGGTATGACGGTGTACGAAAACGCAACGCCAAACTGGGTGTACGAAAGCGTATCTTTAAGATAATTCATACGTCTTGTTTTTAGTTGCCGCCATACCTAGTTTTCATAGCAGCGGCAGCGCCGAAAGCACGAAGAAACCGGTGATGACCCGTGCGTTGTGTTTCGATGGGACTTCGAACATGGGAATTAATATACAAGATATGCTCACTCACTCTTGAAAGATAGGAGATGAACAAACAGATGATGTGCAGCGAGCGTCGCAGTCCTGATTGACTGCGCAGTCTGCGGCACCGCAAAACCGGATGAATGAAAACGTAGCTTACTCGATATTCAGCGACGCTTTTTCTCTCATGCCACTGCAGCTTCCATTGCTTTCCAAATACAAAACTGTCGCGGTCTCCTTGTACCGCAACTCCTATATAAACTGTACATGATCAATTGCGTATACTGAAATTTTTGGACAACATTTTTTGGGAAAAACTACCATTGCTTTCCAAATATAAATCTCTCGCTGTAGGCAAGAACCACCGGCTTCTTCGGCCCGCAAAAATTCCTCAGAATGGTATATGGCGTTTTATTGATAAGGGAAAGTAAGGCTAAGTAAGTGATTTTTTTCGTTATCTTATTCCTCTTTCATTAGGTCAGTAATAAAATGTAGCCAGGATCACAAATGAAACGTGACCGATCCGCCTTTATTCAACACATGATCATTTCAGGCAGTATAAGTACTCGGGAACCTGTCACTTAGTCACGCAAATTACACGAGGCTCGTTTCTTTGTCTGATATTTAAACCATTATAATCCAAGACAAGATTAGAAGTTAATATTAAAGAATCTTCACTTGGGTATCTATTTATCTCTGAGTAAACCGAAACGATGGAAACTGACAATATCAGCCAGCAGTTATCGAATATACGACGAATATATATTATTTCGGAGTAAATTATAATGGTTATTGGTCTTCTCCATCCAAAAAATTATATATATATTTTTATAGTCTAATGCTAGACTACCTGAATAATTACAGGTCAAAATGACAAGATCTAGACGATAAAACGCGCAGAATGTTAATCTAACTCGAGTTGCTTACCCTTCTGCATCCCATTGGTAGACGAAATTTGATAACAAAGCCAGCAAAAAGTAAACATACGCAAGTCTGAAGGTCGACCCTTGACTATTAAGTCTGGCGACCATTCACTTTGTGTGGTTTTACTGCTCTTGTCTCAACGTATATGAGGTCATACACCTCCTGCGGCGATGAAGGACAGATTCACAATTTTCTAATACTGTTTTATGCTGCTTAGTTAGAAATTCTAAAAATGGTTAAGAAGAAGGAAAGGATAACTAATGACCACCTTTTCCCTTTCCACTCACCCCTCCTGGACATTCCTATTCTACACCCGAAAACCCCATGACACAGACCCACGCTCTTCCCTCCCTCTTCCCCCCCCTCTTACACCTCTTCCCCCCCCGTTTTTACACCCTCCCATCCGCTACCCCTACCCGACCGAGTATATAACTCAAACAAAATGTACATTGTATCACTAGTCCTGAGGATGTTACAGTGTAAACGAAACTAGTCGACAAATAAAGTTTTATTCCCGTAGAAAACAAAGATAATATTTAATTTCTTAAGTTAAACATGGATTTCTACAAAGTTAAGGCCTCAACCATTCAGTGCAATATAAGATTAGACAGACTGCAAGACTAACAGGTTTAAAATATCATTTTTTCCAAGAACGACATGATACCAGAATGCCTGTAGTCGAAATCCTCCAGGAGTCAGTTCGACACAATAAGTATTAACCTACAAGTTAGGGACTGCGCGTGGTTGTATTTATAGAATTTTTTTTGTGGGTTCTCCCCACCCATTTGAAAAACTCCAACCCCCTCATCCCTTAGCCTTTCCTCATAGTGTTGCACCCCCTGCCACACACTTTTGTGGTGGCTCTCAGGGTATTGATGTAGATGTTGATATGATTGCACTAGCCGAAACCTGACTAAATTTCATCAGATTCCGTACGAATACCCAGTTAAAACGTATTACGTAACGGTCGCCTTAGAAAGGTGGAGGGGGATGTGGATTTTTTATCAAAATTTAGTGACTTTGAAGTGACTATTTAAGTGACTTTGAAGATTGGCAATCGATGTAAGGTCGGCTATTTCCGCGATATCTGATGATAGTTACCTGAACTATTTCTCTAATTTGGCCTTAGAAAACACTGTCGAGAACAACCTATTTAATAAAGCCGGCAGGCATTATCTGGGTTCTCTTTCCGACTGATGCATTCCAGTTGTTGATGTTCGCCATCCAAAATTATGGCAGAGCCTTGAGGAGACATTTTAGGTAGATACTGGCTTAAAGGTCTATAGTTAAGCCTTCCAATGCAGAGGTATAGTGAGGGTTGCAGATATTTTCAGCGCTATGGGATGACGATAGGAGCACCTTCAACAGAGGTATAGCCACACTACATTTAAGTATCAAAGCGTGTTCAATGTACGCGGAGAGCCCTGACGTTTGATCTAAGAAACTACGTGGCTTGGAGGGATTAGTCAAGGTAGACTTAAATTCTCTGAAGTAAGTTCATGTCAGGTTACACTAGCTGTCCTAGTCCTAGTAACATAGTTGTCATAGCTAAAAATGATGTGAGAGCGAGAATCTGGGGGAACACCAAGATTACCTTTAGCCCTCAATAGGTAAGTGAAAAAAAGCTCTGTCTATGCGTGGAGGATATTGATTTCCGTAATGACAAAATTGCCAAGGGGAAATTTCTCAATTATTACATCTACATAATACCCCGCAAGCCACCGCAAGGGCGTGTGGCGGGGGGTGTTAGGTCACCACCAGTAAAAGGGAAAAAAACCGCATTCTAAACCAACACATACATGCGAACCCATCCCACAGTGGTGCATATATTCATGCAAAAATCCTATAATTTTATTTTACCTTTAATTATTACCTTTCAAATAACTTCCAACAACTTAGGTTGGGAAAAAAATTCCAGGATATATACACTATTAAAACGCACTGGGGTATGTTCAGTATCGCAGGATACCATTTGGTTTCTGGCAATCTTCCAAACGATCAAAGAGGTAATTCTTCAGGCATTGAAAGAAGTCGCCTCCTTCCAGGATAACCTCAAACGGGAACGGGAAATTTTATTTTTATTATTACATCTTTATTTTAGCACACTCCAGATTGTGCTAAAACATAATTATTTGGGATTTAAGTAAACAAGCAGTGTATAGTCATGAAAAATCCGTATAATTCTTGGGTCTCAAGATTGATTAGGAGGGTGTTCACCCGCGCAAGTGCACCGGTATGGCCATTAATTAGTCCCAAAACCCCAAAAATGTATCACAACCTAAGATATAGCTTTTGCTTAATCTTGCATTGACTTTTTCTCCACTTAAACTTCTGGAGGAGTCAAAAAGGTTTTGGTCTCAAGAATATGAGGTATAACTTAACATAGTTAAAGGTTGCATGGCTTCACCAAGAGTTATAGATTATTACAATTCTTCTCCGCTGGTCATTTTAGATATTAATACTTCCGTATTTTATATTAATGAAGGCATTGGGAAGTGGAATTAAAAACATAAATCACCCCCTGTTTAGAATTACTATATGTATAAAAATGATGCTCACCATTTTCTAATTGTTCTTCGTCGCAAAGATTTAGAAAGCATCAGTGGCTTGTTCGTTTATCGCGATCATTTTTATATTATTTATTTGTTATTACACCAAAACAGAGGCAGTGCCTTTGATGTTCAATATCAATAAATAACAAAAAGAAGTAACAAAAGACAATGGAAAATTGCAAAAAACAGACACAGTTTACGTCACGACGGCGATGAAAGAGGGAGTGGAGGAGGAAATTTCAAGCGAGCGATTTTACGCTGTAAAGGAATTAAATACGGATGGGATTCTGCAAAAGAAGGAACGTTTGGATATAGAGAGGCGGGATTTCGGTAGTTGTGTAGGGTTAGTTTAACGGGTGAAACAAGGGGAACGCGGATTGAAAAGAGTGATACAGGGTCATTATTTAGAAAAGAACTATTAAAAACCTTATGCCATAACTTAAAGTCAGCTATCATGTGGTGATGATGTGGGTAACGAATACCTAGGTTGGAAAGACCTTGTTCTCGGGATAAATGTATGAGGGAAGGGTTTTGCATTTGCATTTCAGTACCCACCAGCGACCGCTAGGGTGTGTGGCATTGGGTAAGTACGCAACAGACTAATTTTGACCCTAATACTTTTTCCCCCTAGCGCTGTCGGACAACGTAATTATGATTCCTTATCGTTCGCGGGAAAAATGACACCTTAGAGCTATCTGTTCTACACTTAATCTCTGTAATTTTACTGGCATACTCTCTCCTACCGTAGTACGATGGGGTAATAATACATTTTCAATATCACTGCTAAAGCGATATCCTTCCTATTAATGCAAAAGATTTAATCTGTTATTTAATCTTCGTTCCGCGAGTGATTCCCAGCCTAGTTTCTCTAGTGATACACTACACAGTTTATCATAACAAAGTTTTACAAATTTAGCTCCTCTAAGCTGCACGCGATCCGATTTTGCAATTAATCGAACGCCATGAGGATCCCATATACCATACTAGCAACACACGAGATCTGTTCAAAAAGTATCGCCAATTTTGAATTTCCGTGGGTTACGTATATTTGATTTTCGTATTTCTTGTGGCGTTATGTTGGTTCTTAGGTTACTCACTTATGCCAAAAATCTCGGACATTTTGAAGTTCAGTTAATTTTCGACAGCTGTTTTTCTTGGACGTGCTTTGGCTTGTCTTCGATTTTTGTTCCAAAACATGAATCAAAGAATCTGTATCAAATTTTGTGTGAAAAACGAAAGTAAGTGCGCGGACGCATTCCGAATGTTGACTGTGGCATATGGAGAAGCTACCTTGGACGGATGCAACGTTTATCGGTGGTACAAAAGGTTGTCATAGGGCCAAGAAGATGTGAACGACGAAGAGCGTGCCGGACGCCCGAGTACGTCAACAACTGACGAAAACATTGTTGAAGTGAAGAAAATAGTATTGTCCAATCGTCGGATCACCATTAGAGAAGTTGCTGAGGACCGAAACATATCGATTGGCTCGGGCCATTCGATTTTTACCAATGATTTGGGCATGACACGGGTCGCCGCGAAATTCGTACCAAAATTTCTCAATTTCGACCAAAAACAGCAACGCATTAACATTGCTAATGAGATGTTGGACTCGGTCCGCGACGACCCAAATTTGCTCCAGAGGGTCGATCATAAGTGGTGACGAATCATGGGTTTATGGTCACCACGTGGAATTCACTATGAGGTACTTTGTCGAAAGTCTTTTTGAAATCCAGAAAAACTGCGTCCACTGGGACATTGGTCCCTCTTGAACTAAGAATATCATGAACAAAAAGCGCAAGTTGTATCCCATAGGATTTACCGTTTCAGAAACCGTACTGGTTTTTCATCAATAACTACTGACAATCGGCATGTCTTACCATCGAACTTGCAACTATATGTTCCAAGACCTTGTATGACATAATTGGGAGGGAAATAGGTCCGTAATTGGTCTGGTCCTCCTCCAATCCGTTTTTCAATATAGGTGTTACGTTAACCGTTTTCCAATCACTGGCATCCTTCTGATCTGCTAGCGATTTCTTAAGTATGTTTATAGATATGGCGCAATTTCCGACGCTAGTTCTCTAAATATACGAGAGGGTATTTGATCGGGTCCGGAGGATTTATTAGGCTTAATATTTTTCATCGAACGTTCTATTCCATTACGGGTATCCTGGGTGAGACAGGTAGGTATGCAGATGACGAGCCGTCAATCACTACGCGCTGAACTCGAGATTCAAGGAAGTAAGTGATGACAGATAGTAGAACATAGTTAATATTATAACAATTCTTAAGCTTATGAATTTGAAGGCTATTATAAACGGGATCGAAGGGCTAAGAAAACTCAATACTGCTTTCATCAAGTTGGGAGTTACGTCCAAATACAGAAGCAATGTGTGAAAGATACCAAGATTAGTTAGAGGTGAACCACCAGGGAGAAAACATGTTGGTAGGATAATATGTAAGGGAGGGTGTGATGTACTAGGCGATTATGAATATTGCGTTCCAAAGTGATTATCGTGACTGGCAGCATTGATATCGGATGGTATTTATCAATAATACATTTAGTTGCCGATTTCAAAATGTGTGCAACATTGGGAGGGGGATAACCGGAATTTTTGCAATCGCGTGATGTGTACCCCTTAAGACCAGCCAAGATTTTGGACCAATTACTCTCTAGATGTATACTTCGTGGAAGCGTTATTGTTCATACCATTATATTGATTGGTTTATCGGGAGCTAGCGCAGTTGTGGATTGCAATTTAGTGGTTAAGAAATGTAAATTCAAATTCTCTAGAATTTAAGCAGGAAAGAAGGCGTGAATATGTAACATGAAAGCTTTAGCTAGTGTAAAAATTCAAGAATACGAAGAAGCGCTTAAGCAAATTCTAAATTAGGGCAAGAGGATGGGAACAATGAGGACAGTGGGTATGTTAGAATAAAAGAGATAACAAGAGGTACAGAAGACATAATAGTCCTTTGGTCTCCCCCCCCTTTGAGGGCGGGACCGAAGATGGTTTAGAAGTATGGGTAGAGATTTAAAAATTAATCTCATCTGAAAAAAATGAAGTGGAAAGAGTAGTGCGACGATAGGGAGGAATTACTGACCGAGATAGAAAAGTGAACGCAGTGTGCAAGAAGTCAGAAGAACTGTCGGTGATTAGAAATGAAAAAACGATACCATGCATGGGAGATAAGACAAGAAAGTTATCAATGGAACCGAAGAGATTCTTTTGGAATGAAAAGAATTCTGTGGGAGAGAGATTAGTTAACTTAGCCTACATGTAGAGGGTAATGAGACAAAGATGAGGGAAATTTGGTCCAGAAATACTGTACTGACCAGACAAGGAGATGTTGAAAGCACCATGGATGGATTAAGATCAGCAGAGTAGTTGGATAAATAATCCCCGGAGGAGTATTTGATTACAGGGAAAAATGGAAGGAAGATATCTGTTGGACTTAATCGTACTTATGATAAGAAAATAATTTGGTCGAATAAATTAGTCTTCTCTTGTTAGATTTAAATTTCTATCTACCCACATCAAAAACAGGATAGAAGTAACGTTATTTCTTTAATTTCGTGGACCAAAAATCGCAGATAGAAATATTTTATTTTTAGGAGGAAATATCCTAATTAGCAACGGCATTAGCTCAGAAGGTTGTGGTCAAAGAAGCATTTTATTAGAGGGAGTTGATGGAAACGGCATTACGGAAGATATAGATACAACTCATATGTAGTGTTAAATATTTTCAATACCTGAGGAGCATAGGAGGTTTTTGAAATTGGGTTCAGGAAGAAGAAACCTGTATAGAGAGGAAGTATGACGAAGAAGTTCTTCTTTTACCATATTTGTTATGACAGGAGAAGAGAGGATGTAGATGTGTGGAATTAGGAGGGGCAGAAACAGTGAATGGAGAGGAAGAAGGGAAAGAACGAGGCTGGACGGCATGGAGGGAGGCAGATGGCATGAAGAACAGGGGAAGGAAATAATGTAGGTCAGACGGATTTTCGCTAGAGAGAAAGTGCTTGGCAGTCCACGACGTTTTGTAATTTTAGGGTCCGTGAAAACCTACGTTTAATCGGTAAATTATCTGTAGTAAGGTTGTGATAATGAATGTCTTAAAATACAACAATTTTCAAAGCATAAAACCTTGACCATGATCCGAACCCGGATCCCTCGATTTTCAGCCGAGTAGTTTAGCCAGTCTCGGTCAAGGCGAATGAATGTTACACCTTGAAAATGTTTGCATCGTAATGCACATTAGCGGATGATTCCTTTAAAAATTACTGTTGCGGCATCTCCCGCAGTTTCTTTGAAGGTGTCTTAAAGTTTTTGTGTCTACTCATAGTCAGGGAGTATCAATATTCCTGATAGAAACATTCGATCACGAAGAAAGTTCATCTCTAAAATGAAATAAAATAAATAAAATTACTTTTTTAAATTGCCACTGAACAGCTGGACGCATGCAGGCGGTCGTGTATCGTGTGCTACTGCTTCTTGCCAGTTTCATATGAGAAACCTTAGCGGTTTTGCCTTAAAGCGGTTAATACTGGGACAAACATGGATTAATCTTTGAGACAAGCATATGGCTACTGACAGGGACAACCAGAGAGATTGCATAGGGCATGTTTCCGGCGGAATAACCCACCGGGGCAACGCTTTTCTCATTTTTTCACCGCAGGAGAAAATTCAGTCAATGCAATAAGCTCGTGTGTGCAAAGGACCTCGGTAGATGAATTTACTGCAATATACAAAAGAGTGTCCATATAATGAGACGTTCAACGGATTTTTATGATGCTGCTAACTCATTGAAAAATATCTTAAAATATAAATTCCCCAAAAAGTCGTGGACACCCTCTTGGCTTAGTGTTTGAAGCTGGTAAAATCAGTTTTGCGCGGGTAAAATGACTAAATTGTCGCACTAAGATTTTTAGTACATATATTTCTTTAGAAATATGTATCAATAATGCCGGAGCAAAGAGTCGAGTACATGTCGAGCGTACATTTATCGAGAGCAAATTTAGACTTTGCCTTTTTTATAACAACGATACTTTGGTTGGAAAGAACTTAGGCCGACAAGGTTAGACATAGAAAACGAACATGACGTAGAAGAAGATAGCTTAGGTCCAGGCATACTCGACGATGAAATAGAAAGGGCATTAAAGGAGATGAAAGCAAATAAGGCCGTGGGGGTGGACAACATTCCTGTAGTAATGTTGAAATGGTTAGGAAAAGGTGGGAAGAAGGCACTATGGACTGATTCGTAGTATCTATGAGGAAGGAATCTGGCCGGAAGATTTTGTGAAATAGGTGTTAGTTCCTATTCCAAAAAAGGCAAAGACTATATCATGTGAGGATTACAGAACAATAAGTTTGATATCTCACGCAGCTAAAGTTATTCTCAGGATCATCAACAAAAGGATAGAGAGTAAGGCAAATGATTACTTAGGGGATGATCAGTTTGGGTTTAGGAAAGGAAGAGGTACGCGTGATGCCATTGCAGTAATGAGATCACTAGTCGAGAGGAATATAGAATACAATCAGGACGTTTTTGCCTGTTTTGTAGATTTCGAAAAAGCGTTTGATAGAGTGAATTGGGAAAAATTAATGCGTGTATTGCAGAATATAGGAATGGATTGGAGGGACAGCAGACTGATCCGCAACCTGTACATGTCTCAGACTGCTCAGGTGCGAGTGGGGAACGGAGGGTCCGGATGGGCAGTGTTAGGAAGAGGGGTAAGGCAGGGTTGCCCATTGTCACCGGTGCTGTTCAACGTACATGTGGATGAAAGGATTAAAGAGGCATGGGAAGAACTGGAGGCAGGAATGAAAGTCGGAGGGGAATTTGTAAAATCGGTTAGGTTTGCTGATGACCAAGCATTAGTTGCTCAGTCAGCCAAGGGGTTACAAGCATTGCTGAGTGAATTGGAAATTCAGTATGATAGATATGGGATGAGAATCAATATTAATAAAACGAAAGTTATGCGATTTTCCAGAAAGAAAAAGGCTAAGCTAAACATTAAAATAGGCGGGGAAAGAATAGAGCAGGTAGAGCAGTTTACATATCTCGGAAGTGTTTTGGACCAATACGGTCAAAGTAAGGAGGACGTAAGGAGAAGAATTGCGCTAGGCAAGGAGGCTTTCTCAAGGAGGAGGGAGTTGATGACTGGGACGTTGAGTAGGGATGTTAAGACAAGACTTGTAAAAACTCTGATATGGAGCGTAGCTATGTACAGCGCGGAAACGTGGTCACTGAAGCAGGAGGATAGACGTAGATTGGAAGCTTTTGAAATGTGGGTGTGGAGAAGAATGGAGAAGGTGAAATGGACCGAAAGGAAAACAAATGAGGAAGTACTGGAGATGGTGGGTGAGGAGAGGGGTTTGTTGAGAGAAATCCTATGGAGGCAGGAAAAATGGATGAAAGGCGTATTGAGCGGTAGTGGAATGTTGAAGAAGGTAATAGAGGGGAGAATGTTGGGCAAGCGAGGAAAGGGTAGGAACAGGATAGGGATGTTGGATGGGATGAAGGGAGGAAAGAAGTACACAGCGATGAAGAGGGACCTGATATAGTTTAGGTTGCTGGATTGGGTTTTGTTTGGAGTTACACAATATTTATTTGATAGTTGTGTCCATCCAAAAACCTACCCTAACCGGTAGATTACCTAATAATAACTTTGGTTGGGAAAACTTTTAAAATCATCTCGCCTATCAGATTGGCCATAGATAGAATACGGAATTAGTATAGAGACTAAAGTAACCTCAGACAGTCAGCCGTTTACTGCACCAATATTTCCTTCATTCGTCTAAAGATTAGTTGAAAGATATTAGAAATAAGGAATTTGGAACATTAATCGCAAAGTCACCCCTCACGTCACAAAGCAACTCATGCTGACGCTAATGCAGGCCATAGGGTTAACTAGAGCGCAGAAAAGTCAATCTTCCAAGCAGGTCAAAACCGTTATGGAATTCCTTTGTTTGCTCCTTCTCCACGATTTCGACGGTCAGTATATGCAATGATATTAAGATATGATGTGGATGATATTTCCAATATGGATAACCACCGATTTTTCTCGATGGACCTGGTATATATCACAATGCCAGCCGGCATAGATTAAACTCCCAATATGGGTGAAATTCTGAACCTTCAAGGGCAGATAAATAAATGAGGGTTCAAGTGGAAATAAAAAATGCGGATCACAAAGAAAATTATGCGGCATGTAAATTCAGAGAGTACTACCTTACTTTATGATGCATTTAATCGTTCACTGAAAATTTTTTAAGGCATGATGTATTGGCATACGAATTAAGTGAAGATATAAGCATTTTAAGCTTTATAATGATTAAGATACGTATAATTTTTAGATGCAAATACTACCTATTGTTTGATAGACTATTACTTTTAAATATAAGTTAGAAATAACTGCAAATTGGTAGAGTTCATGAAATAAAACTGTAATTATTTTTCCTAGTGTACAGTTGTCACTTATTGCTACTAGAGCGTATTATTGGCTAAAAGTTTGTTGCAACTTCATCCCTTTCCTTGCATATAGATATAATCTATTAATAACATATTAATATGGTGGACATATATTGATTGATGTACCAAGAAATGAATAAAAACATAAATAACTTTGACTCACGACCATGCCTTTTGTGTTTTCGCAATAAAAAGCGCAAATACTAAAACACATATGATTTAATTGACCTTACTACAACATAAAATTACATATAATTTGCACCGTTGGAAATATAGGACTTAGAAATGCATATCGTTTTTTATTCCTGTGGCTGTTATGTTGCTAATCAATAACGGGAATTTATGCAAGTTTACTTCGCTTTTCATAAGAGATCTTTTTACACTCACATAAAAGAAAGTTTCACATTTGCATGTATGTGCAAATGTGTTTACCCTACATTCAAAAGACCCAGGAAGTTGGAATTTTAGCTTTTGGAAGGCGTGGCAGTCCAGTGGTTAGGGGGCTGGAATACTCGGTGGAAGTCCTGGGCTCAAATCCAGATAATACCTCTGGGCACTCCCATCTTCGCTCAAGCTAAGTGGTTTTTTACGCCTTCCTGGGAAACCATAGGCGGCACAGGGAAATAAACTGGCTCCCGTACCTGATTTGTGAATTTTACACGCATAATGGCTTAGCGCCAGGTAAGCTCTACCCTTACCTATCAAACCGACTTTCGGGTTGATTACTATGGTTGGGGGTAGCTTCGGCGACAAAATTGCCAGAAATAATCCCAAATACCGTGTGGGGTTTATTATACCCCATGGAGGCGAAAAAATACAATACCATAATGTGCGTGGGAAGTGTTTTCGGCCAAGATTGTAAGTATTAGGGGCATCCAAAGAATTGCGATAGGCAAAGAAGTCTTCTCGAGGAGGGAGCTGATGAAATGGACGTTAGGCAATGTTGTCAAGAAAAGATTAGTGAAAACTTTCATATGGAGTGTGGTTTTGTACAGAGAGATGACGCGGTCGTTGAAGCAAGATGATAGGTGTAGATTGGAGTATTTTAAATGGCATGGACAAGGAAGGAGAAGTTAAAATGGATAGAAAGGAAAACCAACGAAAAAGTGGTGGAGAGGAGAGGGGATTGTTAGGAGAAATTCAAAGGAGGCAGGAAAGATGAAGAGAATTTTGATTGGCTATGATATGTTGAAGACTGAGATAGAAGGTTAGCGAAGCGAGACATGGGGAGGAAAAGAAGAGGCATGTTGAACATATAGTACGGAGATTGATAGTGTTTGGAATTGAAGAATATTTCAATGTAACGTAGCGTGGTGTGCCAGGTTGTCTCTTTGGACGGACTTAGGAAGTGTAGTGATGATCAGTCTGCGTCTGTCCAAAACCTACTTTAAACGCTATTTTTGTATTTTTATTACCCTGAAAGCCACCATTGGGGTGTGTGGCAGGGGGTGAATACACACCAGGCTAATTTTGACCCGAATTTAAACTGTAGGCTACAAACAAATAAAAGAAATGCATGGGAAATTTTAAAAAGTAACACTAAAATTCCATGGATACAAAACTTCCTAAATATAAACAGAAAATGGCTTAATTTAGTCATAAAACATTGATAATTCAATTCTCCGAATGATTTGCTGTTTATGAACGCTATGGGATTTTTACCTTAAGTGGAAAATGCCCTGAAGTTTCGCGGTGCCACGCGAAATTATCTCATAGTTGTCTAGTTAAGAGCTATGCACTAGGATCAATGCAGGTGAAGAGTTGAATAACATAAACAATTCGGTTTTTAACCCCCAAAAATGCATACTTAATACTTTGTTTTCTGTAGAAGTAAGCGTATTCTCTATCCCGGGTATTTCTCAGTTTCTTCAATATATATTAAAAGGGAAATGATATAAATGGTTTCTTGAAATAATCAATCTCTGTTTAAATATACAAGGAACGCAGCTACGGTCGTGAATCAATGTAAACAAAAAATACCGGAACCGTAAACTTGAAGTTCAAGTTTACGGTCCCGGTATGTTTTGTTTACAATCAATCTCTGGGTAGAACGGGTTTAGCGCAGTTAGTAAAAATGTGAAAACAATTCAACTAACATTAATTGGAGAGCATACATTTGAAGTAGCATTGAGAATACACCGTCCCAAAGTATTACAAGTAGTTTAGGTGCTTGATGTTGAAACAACATACATAATATCAATAAAAAAGAGATCAAGACTCTACAATATGCAATTATCGAAGAGCATGATCGGTTATATATGTATTATAAGGACACGCTGGGCAATGAGACCGAATCTGTGGCTTGACCATTAAGTTTGTCTTCCTTTCGTATCATTTACTTTATTAGCAATTTCGCTAAGAAGTAACACAACTGTTTTTATTATGACACTATTACGTGTTCGACATAAATAAAAAAGTTTTTAATTCTATGGGCACGCATGGAAGCACTTGTTATTTCAGAGAGGGAATGGCATTGCGCTGGAACTAACGTGAACGAGGAAGAGATTTAGTAAAGTGCCCATACGCTCGGCCTATGGGGGCGTGCAGATAATAGGTACCTTGCTCTTTTCGAGGTCACTAACTCTTCATAAACTTGGGAGCCATCATGTGGCGTACGTCTGGGACACCGACCTTTACACAACTGTGGAGTTGAAAACATTTTTTGTCTGTTTCAGAAGGCAAGAGATCAATGCCAACAAATACGAGTATGATATCTTTATGTGATATTTTTAACACTGCTTCTATATTATGATTGCGAATTAAAAGTAAAAGCGATAATGTAAATGATGCTTTCGAGAGATTAATTGCATAACATTATTCGGGTCCAAATCTCTACATAGAGTGTGAGCATTCAGCTTTATCATAGATTCTTCGATAGTTCACACTACACGTACAGTAAATAACTTTTCGGTGGCAAAAGTAAACTCGATTTCCTTTGCTGCAACTCTTTCTGGATTGTTCTCTTCGTGTCCAAATCTGCTCACAGAATAGTTTTTATGCCTGAAATCGCTGTAACACCCGAGTTCCTCATCGTAACATATTTTCCTAATCCGAGCGATCTCATTTGTACTTTATCATGTAAATATATTGTTTATAAAACAACAGTAATCAGCCTACTACTAAGCCCGACAGTGTGTGAAATTCATTCATTAGGGTAGGGGGGCCGCCTTTTCCTGTGCCTTTTATGGTTTCCAGGAAGATCTGGCACCAGAAAAATCACGTAGCTTGAGTGCAGGTTCAAAAGGAAGCTTGCCCGGGAATCGATCCCAGACCCTCCATATGTGGGTAAGTAGTCCAATACTCTACTCCTGGACTACCGCGGCCCACATATACTTACAATATTTGTGTGGGTGTGTTTATATATAAATATATATGTACACACACGCCAAGTAAATGTTCCCTCATTATATTGACCAAACTTACTCACGATTTTGAAACCTCTCCTCCATCCATTTCTGCTGTCTCGGCTCCTGAACTGGTCCACCCTCTGTGAAGGCCGTAATGGCCTTGACCTTCCTTCCTGACATACTACGGACCGCCCGAGACCTGAAGGATATGGTCGTTTCCTTCTCACGGACATGAATTGGTACATCTTTTGCTCATATTTCCATGGTATATGGAGGAAAGCGAAAATAATCAATTACTTTGTCTTTCTTATCCCACTATCTTCTTTTACGCAATGTCTTGTTGACATCGTTGCATTTCTTGAACTCCTCGTGGATCCTGAAAAAATGGAATAAAAGACATGTAGAACCATCTATGCTTTAAAATATTAGAGAAAATGTAGAAACAAAGGCCAAAAAAAGCAATAAGTCACTAAGAACATCCTTTGAATCCCCTCTTCTATTTGTATCGTATTGAAGCAAACTTCAGTCGAGTAGTCGTTCCGCTTGTTTACAACATCGATCGGTCGATAATCAAAATCCTATCGCACAATCGTATTCATGTTCCGTAAGTTATTGGTTTTAGTGTATCAAGGTTTGTGATGGACGAGTACAAATATATGGTCAACTCTTGCACTGGAATATTCTCTAGTGTGTGAGGGTTTTGGAGAAAACTGTGAAGAGAATCGGCGTAGTTCTCTACCAGTCATTGTGTGCCAATGAATGCTAGTTTCACAGGTAGAATAATTCCTTGAGCAGAAGCAAACCTTTATGATATCTCAGGAAACCTTAAAAGGGTTCTTTCTATCTAAAAAGAATTTTTATTGATAGTATTTTTTCTCTTTCAGATGCTCGTCTATGTGTTTTACCTACAATTTCTTTTACTGAAGTTCTCAGGCTCCCCTCAATACATAAGCCTTATCTCATTAAAAAACATATACCAGCCAATCGAATTTACAAGTAAATAAAAATCTCCCGTTTTCATTTACAATTGTTTAGTGGGAGACCTATTTGGATAATTTGTTTTCCAAACCATTCATAATGACTTTAATGGAATTTTTTGGGTGTACATTCATAGCATTTGGTCCTCCTCTTGCTATGTTCACATTCACCATAGCTAAAGATCCTATAAGAATTATTATTTTAATAGCTAGTGCTTTCTTCTGGCTGTTATCATTATTACTTTCGTCCATACTATGGTTTATGGTGATTCCTCTTAAGAGCTATCTGGCCTTCGGCCTAGTGTTTTCAGTGCTTTTTCAGGAATTATTCAGGTTTCTAATTTATAAACTTTTGTGCAAAGCTGAAATGGGTTTGCGTCGAGTCACTGACGCAGGGACACACGCAAGCAACAGTAAACATGTGTTGGCATATGTTTCTGGCCTTGGATTTGGTGTTATGAGTGGAGCGTTTTCTTTGGTGAATGTGTTAGCTGATGCCATTGGACCTGGAACCATGGGTTTGCGTGATGGAACAGACATGTTCTTCATTACATCTGCGGCCACTGCGTTATGCATTATACTTTTACACACGTTTTGGGGGGTAATTTTCTTCTCTGCGGTTGACAAGAACAATTATTTTCAATTACTTTGGGTTCTTGGAAGTCACATGCTTGTGTCTTGTCTTACACTTCTTAATCGAAGGGAACTTTATTTTGCAACCTTGATACCAGCTTATATTGTAATGGTTATCACTGCTTTAATTGCCTACGTAGTTGTTGGTGGAACTCTAAGCAGTTTCAAAGAAGCCCTAAAATTCAGGAGGACCACTTTGGTCGTCACCGAGTAATGTTTTATCACTTTTTTGAAGAGGAATTGCTGCAACCTGTGAATGAGTGAACGTGTATGGATATAAAATTGTGGATTTTGGAAGCTTTTAATGAAAGTGTGTGTAAATAGTGCAACAGTTTCATCGTGGAAACTAAAAACCTGTGATTTTAATATCTATTTTGTCCGTTTAAATTGACTCTGTTAACAGCTATTGACATTTGCAATATTTGAAGTTTCTAATGGCTTAAGAACATCAAATTGAAGTCACAAACCAGTCAGTAGCCTGAGATTGTGCTCATAATTGAATTGTTGAAAAATGGAATTTTCCAGTCCTTTTGTTCTGCAGTTAATTTTTGAAGAGTGTAACTGTATGAGAGTTTACAATTATGGTGGTATGATAATATTGTCATTTTTCATGACATTTACATAACACATTCTAAACTATGGGAATGGAAACCAAAGTTGAAATAAATCTGATATTATGTTGACGGTAATTTAAAAGATTTATAGCTGAATGAGTATCCAGTCATTGATGATGGATTCTGTTGGTACATTTGGAAGTTTTGTTGCAATCGCCGTGTGTCCAAAACCAAGACTGCATTATAATGACTGGTGCATGTTATTCTCTTATTTTGCAGCTGATGATACCACAAAGACCATGTTACACTTTTGAAAATTTATTTTCAACATATACTCTTACAGTTAGATCTCATCCCTAAAAAGTTAATATATTTTCTTTCTTTTTTTATTTCTATGTAATGCACATCGCTATTGCAACTTATTTATATCATAGTTCCTCTTATAAATTCAGTCTATTCATATGCTACTTGCTTTAATTGAATGGTATAAGCACTGTGTAGATTTCAGTTGTAGTATGGAGCTTAATACTTTTACTAATGTGGAATGGGTGTGTGTAGTACACAAATTAATCCACTTAGTTCCATTTTCTAAACTGAAATAGGTCAAACAAATTGTTTTATTAATAGCATTGTAATACAATTTACAATTTGGAATTCAGTGTCAATTCAGATGAGGGAATAATGCATATTTTTTATAATAATGATAAGCTTAACTTTGAAGAATTACGTTTTAGGATGTAAGAATGAGCTGCTGTATTAAGTTAAGTGACTTAGGTTCTTGACTTTCCAGGATTGTAACGACATCAAAATTCCATTTAGGTTTGTGCACCAGTCATCTCTCTCTCCTCTGGTATCTGCTGACAGGATGTGCCTGTGAATTGTAATGAATTCCATGATGTAATAAAATGCCTTACTTATTTGTAATGTAATTTAAATAATGGCTTTTTATTTTAAGCAATAGAATTGCTTTAAAAATCCTATTTGAGATGTAATCGCCCAACATAATATTGTTGAGTCAATGCGCAGAGATCAGCGGCAACTATGCCCATGGCATAAGATGTCAAGCACTTAAGAGTAGGGTTTCAGAACTTTTAACCTGGTGGATGTTTTTGTGAGCTGCCCCTACTAGAGAGTTAATTAGTTTTCTTCTGTACCATAGTTTGCATTTGGGGATCTTTTGACTGCTTCAGATTCCTAGCATTAGAATCACAATGTCATAGTACCAGGGATTTTTTTCCTGCCTCATAAAAATTATAGTTTTCATTAATAAGGCAATAGGCTTTTTGCCTGTTTTACACATACCTTTTTAATAATTTTACCCTTCACCATATGAAAATTAATATACATTCTACATTAAATATATGTGCACAGGGAAAATAACTGCCCTCCTTACTCTAATGTGTGAATTTTACAGGGCATTGGGCTTAATAATGGGTGAACTCTACCATTGCCTGTCAAATCGACCTTTGGGTTAATAGCTGTTTAGGTTTATTTAAATAGGTTCATCCATTTTCATGGACCTCAAAGCTAACGTGGTCGAAGGGCTTGTACATCTATGCTGGTGGTAATAATGATATTTGCTCCTGGTAGGGTCACACATGCCTTATATGTCAAAGGGTAGGAGCCAGAGGAAAGGTAGTCCATGCAGCATCTGTTCCTCAGTGAGGTAGCTGCATAGGCATTTGATGACTATTGAGTTATAGTGTCAAATTAAAAACACTAATGAGGAAGGCAAAGAGAGACCACCACAATTACTTAGCTCTAGGATTTCATTATAGGCACTATGGATAAAACGACCCCTGAAAACTATGGAACTTGGCTGTGTGCCATGCCCAGCAGCAGCGGTGGCAACTCTTCCATGGTTGTCATCTCACAAAATTCCTACAAAGTGACAGCAGCCCAGGAGATGACCAAATAAGTTAAAATAGGGTTTTGGAATGTTAGCACGATGTTGTGGGCAGGAAAATTATAAAATATAAGGTGAGAGGTAGATCGAGGAAATATAGATGTTTTAGGGTTGTGTAATGTGAGATGGAAGGATACCAGGAATTACTGGAGTGAAAGCTATGGAATAATAAACAGCAGTGGGGAAGATAGCCAGTGAGGGGTGGCAATAATAATTATTATAATGAATAACAAGGTAGGAAGAAGCATAGTGAACAAAGTAAGCTACTGATAGAATATTAATAGTGGAAATAAAAGCAGAAGCAATGGCCTTGGTCATTGTTCAGGTGTACATACCACCAAGCATTTATTGGGAGAAAGAAGTTGAACAGTTAAGAGGATATAATCACGAGTGTTCCGGAAGGGAAACATTTGATAATGAACTTGGTTTAGATTATCATTATCAATGATATGTAGCACTATATGTTACTGGGATTAACTATATCCCCCTGCCTACATTAGCATGTGTTTCATTTTTAGTGATCAGATCAGTTGGTCTGATTAGATCCATGCCCAGTGTAGTCATGGCCTAAAGGATGAACTGACCTGTCAGACATCCTGATGCTGAGGGAAAATTGTTTAAACATACACATGAGGAATTGACATTTGAGCTTTATAGAGAAAATTTACTTTTATGTGGATAAGAGATGTGGGTGATAGAGGCGGAGGAGAGAACAGGATTGGCAATGTAAATTTAGTGTTACAGAAGTATGATGAAGTAAAATGACTAGCAGACTAACAAATGAAGAAGTACTTCAACTAGTTTTTCATGTTACTTGGTAGATCATAATTGATTGTATAGACTCAAAGTAATCAGCATGATCATACTACCTTGTTCAAAAAGTTCCCGGAATTTATTCATAAAATTAAAAATACAAGTTTATTCATCTAAATCTATATTGTCCCCTTCAAAGTAATCCCCATCGACTGCAACACACTTATGCCAGCGCTTGATCCAATCCTCGAAACATTTTTTATATTCGGTTTTCGGTATGTCCATCAGTGCTTCCTGCGATTTTTCCATTACTTCCTCACGGCTGCTAAAACGCGTTCCCCGTAATGGTTTTTTAACTCGATTGAACAGAAAGAAGTCACAGGGAGCCAAATCAGGTGAATTCGGTGGCTGTTGGATGGTATTTGTTGCATTTTTCGTCAAAAAATTACGAATAATGTGTATAATAATCTCGACGCACTGTGCGACGATTTCTGGTCTCTTTCGGCGAATTGCTTCACGCAACCGTCTCATAACGCCCAAATAATACTCTTTGTTTACTGTCTGGCCTTCTGGCAAAAATTCATGATGCACTACACCGTTGTAATCCATGAAAACCGTCAGCATTGCCTTCTTTTTTGACTGAAAACGACGTGGTTTTTTTGGTCTCGGCTCATTTGGTGAACGCCATTCACTTGCCTGATGTCTGGATTGCGTGTCGTACTCATAAACCCACGTCTCGTCTCCAGTAATGATCCTTTTGATGAATGTGGGATCGGATTCAGCCTCGCAAATCATGTCTTTTGCGACGTCAACACGGTCTCTTTTTTGCATGAAATTGAGGTCTTTTGGCACCAACTTTGCTGCTACACGACGGAAACCCCAATCATTAACCACAATGTCTTGGGCGGATCCATAGGCAATGTTCAAGTCCTCCGCTATTTCTCTGATGGTTAATTTGCGGTTATTGACCAACATTTCTTTTACTTTATCAATTTTTTCACCGACTTTCGATGTCGATGGTCTGCCACTGCGTTCATCATCTTCGATTGACTCACGACCACTTCTGAACCGCTCGTGTCACTGGTAAACGACCGTTTTTTTTAGAGAATCGTTGGCGAAACACTTTTCCAACATTTCCAACGTCCGTGCGCCACTAAATCCGTTTTTTACGCAAAATTTAATACAAGTTCGTTGTTGCAAATTTAAATCCATTTCTGCAATTGTAAAAAATCGCCAACACACACAGAGATAGATGTACTCTTGGCTACGTAACTTTTGCAAATGTCAAGTTATGACACTAAGATTTAAAGGGAATATCAACAACAGATGTACCAATTTAACAAAAAAAACAGAACTCAAATCGGAACGATGGGAGCGCCACACGGTGGTTATTCCGGGAACTTTTTGATCAAGGTAGTATATGTGGCTCATAATTATATTTTGATTACTGAAAATTGAGTTTTTAAAGAACTGGATCTGCCATTGGCTAAAACATGAAGAGCCATCCTTGGATCTGCTGTGATATGCCTGCTAGCAATGATGGCTGCTGACTGCCTGGCTCCCTCTGAGTTGGCTGGTGGCATACTGAAGGACTTTTATGTCTTCACCTTGAGAGACAAGAGCACTGCTTGCCTCTTTTCCTAACAGTCAAGTATTCCAAATTAATTATACTCTTACCATTAAAGTAAAATTTAAAATGTGTACTTTTCTTTGCAGTGCATGTTTTTTGTAAATCAAAGCTCAGCAAATTTTTATACATTTCCAGTAAAAAAATAATTTCTTATCTTTTCCAGCCTGGAGGCCATCCTGTGTCAAGCTAAAATATACAGAATAAAATGAAAGTGCGATTAATTTTTTGCCAATAAAAACAACAGTCTACATAGACCTTGAAGATTGTTGTGATGGGTGAAGGGAGACGTCACCTTGTACTATACCCTACAGTGTATGTAATTCACACATTAGGGTATGGGCATTTAATTCCTTTCCCTGTGCTACCTTTGGTTTCCAAAAACGAGATAGCATCAGAAAAATCATAATGCTGAGGGTATTCTGGGGCATAAAATGAATCCTGGGCCTTCCAATCCATAGCAGAACAATCCACTAAGTTATTGGGCCTTTTCAACACAATCATTTAATCAAACATCAATCAATATCAGAGAAGTAAAATCTAATTGGCCAAGCAATTATTTGCATCAATAAGTTCAAATCAAGGCATTTTTTAGTTAAAAATCCTACTCCTATAACATTCTTGAAATTGTCACAAAACTTTCAATGCCCCAAAATTATGAAGTGAAGGAAACTAATCCAAAAACTTTTGTGAAATTCATGGCCCATCTTTTCCATGTGATCTCATAAATAATAAGTTAGCAGGATTTTGACCCTGTGTGATCACCCATATTAAGTCCTAAGACAAGCAATAGACAACTAGTCATTAGCTCATGAAACCTCTCTTGAATATCTTATTATTATCAATTGCTGGAAAGTTACAGATTTCTCAAGTACATGCCCCAATTTCAGATAAATTTTGATCATTCAGCCATGGGAAGTGGTCAAACCTGTTGGCCATATGGATACAGAACTTGTTATTCAACTTCCTTGGCAAATGGCAGCTGCAGAGTAAGTGCAATACACACTCCATGGACTACAAACAATGTAAAATGTTAGTTAAAGTAAATGTTTATCCATTCTTGCATAGAACAAACATTATCCCTAAAATACGTATCCCTTTCAATAATTTGGATTGGTACTTAAGCTTTTAATAGCATTTAATTTAATAATAATAAAAGCTTAAGCTTTCAATAATTTGGATTGGTACTTAAAGTGGAATTGTTTGTTCATCCATGTTTTTGGTATCCTTAACAACTAAGATTAATTAAGAAAACAAATTGACATACTCAACACAGGTCTCTTGTGTGGAGACACTGAGGGAAAATTGTGATGCATCTTTCCCTTTCACATAGAAATGTCCTTCAGGTTTCATTTTAATTGAGAAGGTATTGCTTCGTGCACATTTCAATCTTGATACTGGTGAAATCTTCTCGGTACAGTGCTTCAAATCAAATATTAAAAGTGGATGCTGTGTAGGTCACATTTTAAATAGGAAAAAAGAAAATTGGATTGCTATTAATATTTTCAATCAATAGACGATACTAATCTCATATTTTTCTCCATGTAGAGTTTTACTTACAAATATTTCTTGATCTTCAGGATACTTCCAACACATTAAATAGGTTCCTTTTAGGCACCACCAACCTCTTTGCCAAGCAGCTATACCACTAATCATGCTGAACTGTGTCAAGAAACCTTGGTATTGTACAGATGTTTTATTCATTAGAATATCAAGACTTTTGGATGGAAATGCACAACTTATTTCAAATTGCACAGTCTCATGTAAAGGCTGTGGGATTTCTCCTTCAGTGATGCAATCCTGAAATAATAATTCCAATCATCAAAAGTTGAGAATTCCATTAGAAATGGATTTTAGTCAACATGTAAAATTACTGTACATACTAGTAACAAGGTAAAATTGTACCATATACATTTATGTTGATAGTAGAATACAAAGTTTTCAATCTGCATTATTTCATGCTGAACATTACAAGATAAAGTTAAGGTGGGGCCATGGGGATAAGTATAAGGTTTAAGGTATTTAAAGTGTAAACCAGCTGCAATACACAATGAATCAACAATTTAATGTCATGAAGAGGTCATCAAAGATAAATTCAAAATTAGATTTAGATTAGAATTCTGGAATAGAATAGAATATATTCTTATTAGTGCAATGCACTCTTGTAACACATGGAAAAAATATCTTTCATTTCATTGTAATGCATTTTATTGTAAATCTGTCTTTTTTCCCTTTGGTATTGATACTCAATTTTTTCAACCTCCAAGGTGCCATACCATTTTTTCCTCAATGTTTTAATTTTGCAATGTCTTGAATGTCCTTTTTAAGTATAGTATTTTAACTTATACCTCTAATTTGACATGACTAATTGTAAAACATTTTCTAATAACAATATTTTCTAAAAATTTTTTAGCATAAATTCTTTACTTCAAAGAAATGCATTACATGCTTATGTGCTCATATCTCATTGTTTTTAAAATACAGGGAAGAGATAATATGGGCATGAATCTTTAATTTCTTAGGATTGTTAACCTTTCGGACTGGAACTACAGTTAAGCATTTCTGTTATTAAATAATTACTCATTTCTCAATGAAAGATTTATTAGCTTTGAAAATGCTTCACCCTACCATTTATAAAAATTCTACTTCAATATCATGACCAGTATTATCTAGGATTGCATTCTCATTCTTGAGCTAAAATCATGTCTTTCATATCTTTGATTTTCATCAAAGGCAATTCTATTAGCAGTATGTTTTTATCCAAAGGTCATATTTTGTCAGTTTCAAATTTTAAGAAAAATGGGCTGAGGTACACCATTTTCAATTTTGGCCATGATTTCAATAGCATCATATTTTTCTGCAAAATATATATTTTGTTTATTAGTCTAGTGCACTATCAAATTCAATCTTAGTTTAGTCTATTTTTACCTAAGTGAAGTAATTTCATACAGCTTTATTTTTTTACTTTTTTACTAATATACTTATAATAATCAATAATATCCTTCAAATATATTTTCTTCACTCTTCTCAAAATGTTATAAAAATTATTTCTTGCTTTCCTACAATCTAATTGCATATTAACTCTATCATTAGCATAAATATACTCTTATGCCTCTCATAATTGGCCTAATATTTCATAATATATTCATATGAGCATAGTTTATCATATACTTTGTGTTTAATTGACTCCCTTTATTCATCCATAACTTTATTAAAATTGTTCACAGAGATTGCTTCTCTAATTCTGTTCCAAGCAAATAGTATTTGTCTGCCTAAAATATTTTTCTTGATACAGAGAGCTGGAGTGGTATTTGCCACTCTAGTGTCAATTTAAAAAAGTATCTCACCTCATATTGCTGTAGAATGCAAAAATTTTCATTAATATCATTTGGAAGATACATTTCACCTCTTCCAATCAAACTAAACCCAGGAACTCTGGTCTGCAACTGCTCGCAAGCATTTTTTAGAAATTTACTGTTCTCAGATTCCTTGGACCCACACAACAGTAAGCAGGATGAATCATGCTTGGATATCGCCTGGAAGAAAAGAGCATTTCTTTATTTCTTATCATTATTGGCAATCTGGGAATCATTGTAAACACCGGAACCATAAAAAAAAACAAAAATATTCATATACAGTTGGGCTTTCTAGCATAATTAAAGGGTCACATAAGTATTAATGTTGTGAGTATCATTCTGATTTTAAATAAATTACCTTAAATCTAAAGAATGAATGGCTATGATTATTTGAACTGTAAGCTAGACTAAATCATACTTAAAATTTCAACTATGTTTAAGTAGTAATTTCAAGATAATTCGAAATTTCAAGAAACTGCGGGAGATGCTGCAACAGTAACTTTAAGGGAGTCATCCGCTATGTGCGCATTATAATGCAACAATTTCAGAGAATAAAAATCATTCGCCTTGACGAGGATCTCGATCAAGGCGAATGATTTTTACTCTCTGAAATTGTTGCATTATAATTCTGAAAAACTAAAGCAATTAAAATAAATGATAATTGAATTGAATTACATCTTTCCAATTTCAAAAATATATATTTTCCCTTAATTTTATTAAGATTTTTAATAAATACTCTTATTAGCTTTCAAAATCATAGTAATTAACATTTAGGTGGTATGATAGATGAAGGTAGTACTCATCTAGTATCAGCTATATTTATACCTGTATAAAAAGCAAAATTTTGTGTATCGGGGAGATGGGGGTTTCTTTCCCTGTGCCACCTGCAGTTTCCCAGGAAGATCTGGTGCTCCAAAAATATCACACAGGTTGGGTGAAGCTGAGGGTACTCAAATTTATCATCCAGAATCAAACCTGGACCCTCCTGCAAGTAGTTCAGTGCTATGGTTCTGTAATTTGACCAGATGGGATACTGGTAGTTTTCACATGTGTCATCAAACAAAGGACCAAAATACTAGTCCCCATACGAATTAGGTGAGATAAGGACTGTTATTTCCCAAGCCTTATTTGGTAGTCAGTCGGGTTGGTAGTCAGTTAGGTTGTCTGTCATATGGAATTTTATGAGATACAATGTTTATGTTTGAGATACTCAACTTCAGCAGAGACAACAGTTAGTGGTTATATTTGTTGGAATCAGAATGAAGATTTCTCCTGAAATTTGTCTCTCCCAAGACCCAGTGAGTCAATTAATCCTGGAATATGGTGGTATTATTATCACTGATTGGAACATCGAACAGCCATTTACCATACCTAACTCTGCCTGCAGCAGAGACTTATGCAGCATTATATGGTTTAACATCAGTGTTACAACTATTGTATGAATTCAAATTATATAATTTAGAAATTAAAATTTATGTCAATTCTGCAGTAGCTATGTACTCTTTAATGAACAGTTCAGGAATTGTCTTTAGATGCAATCCAGTTTTGATTGAAATGTACATTATCGTAATAAAGGATATCAAGTAAAAAAACAGTGACCCAGCACTGGGTAATATGCACACATTATACAGCTGACAAGCCCTCTAGGGCAATTATTTTTCTGTAATTTGGTTAATATCGGGATTACTTCTTCCTAATGCCAAGCCTCTTAAACAAGATGCTACATCCCATTGTGACACTGTAGAGTCAATTTGAGATTAATTCACAAGATCCAGTAATATATATTTATCCTCTTAGTGGAATATCCCTACAATGACAACCCATGGGGAATGAAGTATTTACCATCACAGGGAGGTGTGCATCAGTGAAAGGAGTGGTGATCATTGGGAATACACATTAGTAGTTAAATGCAGTCATAACTATGCATGTATTAAAAGATGAAAACAAGCAAATATATGCATGGAACCAAAAAATCATTATTTTTCATTTAAAAATTCCTTCAATATTATTTTAATAATTTCATTAGAATTGTGTTTTTGTTGGCTAATTTCTAAGTCCCCTGATAGTTAAACCTGAGTGTGCCTCCATTGCTCTGTGTAAGAACTTTAATTTACATACAACACTTTTACTATTTTGGGAGAACCTTTGTAAGACACTGAATAACTTCACTTCCACCACCAATAAACCCACTCTCTGACAAAGAATCATTTGATATCACTAAGCATGCCAACCCCATTGGATACCCTGTTCACAGAGGTATAATGGGAGGTATTCAGTGCTTATGAATGTGGAAACTGAATGGCTGTGGCTGATATTGAGGTGTGAACATTAATTAGAGGTATTTCATTTATGATGCTGATAGTCTCAGTTTGTGGAAAGTATTGGCATTTACATAAATAATGGTATTACTGAGAGCATCCACCATTACAGGTCCCACTGCATCAAGTTGACAAGGTGCTATACACTGGGTATAATAAGAAATGTCAGCTCTAATGTTTTGCAAATTGGGATGAGTGGGAGATGCAAATTAACACATTTTTAATTTTCAGATTGCAGTCCGAATGGAAATCCAGAGTGCAATGTTGTCATAACAGCAATTGTTGGATATTCAGTCTACATTTTGATGCTCAGTTTCAAATATATCACAACATTACTTAAAGGATAGAGATGTGATAGAATTATGATGTCCTACTATCTTTAAAAAATACACATGTGTATTAATGATTATTGACTTTGATACATACCACAACCGATTTTTATTATTGGCCCATTTCATAAATAGCATTCAATTTCTATATTTTCAGTCACAAGGGAAAGAAGTTTATCCTTCATCAGTAGTGGAATCATAAGCACCAATGGACAGTTGATAAAATCTATCTTACACATAGCATTTACTTTTTTATAAGCAAGACTCTAATTTGAATATTACACATTCATACAGAACTTTATAATGAAAATTTGTACAAAAATGGATTTATTTAACGACTTTTTTGGGGAAAGGTTGAGACTTTATAGTTGCTTCTTTCTCCTAACCCCTATTCATACATACATGAAAGACAATTACAAAAACCCAAGCCCTGTGTGGAGGGAAACTCTCCAAGGCAAGAATCTTAGCCGCAACCACCGGGTTGGCAAATTTGAAAAGGATTCGCTACATTGTGGGTTAAGAGAAGGTAGGGAGAGAATATCTGGTTATCCTGAAGTCAGGAAAATCTGAAAATCATATTCTTGCAGCCACCATATAAGACATTTATGGACGCTGAACTTCTGAATAATCCCCAGTTTTTGGAAATGGGAACCTGAGCTGAATCTGTCCAAAGCCTGGTATTTTGAATAATATTATCTCATAAATTGCATTGCAAAATTAAATAACATTCATGGCCAGAGCCCAGAGTTATCTTTCGCTCCACCCACCAAAATTAGGTCAGAACTACAGACTAACGTGTTTATCACCCTGAATATTTGTATGCTTACATGCTTAGACTGGGTCACTTCACTGGATTTCTTTTGCTGCTTCCTCTTTGTTTTCTCAAATTTATTTTGCTTTACCTGAAGCATATAAACTCTCAAGCAGATACACATGTCATAGAGCAATTCAGATTCAATTTTTACATTTTTTGCTGGGAAACTGATTGTTGGCTGTCCACTTTTTGCTGCTACTGCTTCCGTACATAACACAGTGTCTTGGTAGGCTATTATGCAAAGGAAGTAAAATTGATCTGGAAAATACCAAAAAAATATTTGTCAGTATTATATATATATATATATATATAAAATAAACACGGTAATCAACCCGAAGGTCGGTTTAGTAGGTGATGGATAGAGTTCACCTGCGCTAAGCCAGTCGGCATGTGAATATTCACACATCAAGGTAGGGGGGCCAGTTTCTTTCCCTGTGCTGGTTATGGTTTCCCAGGAAGATCTGGTACCCGAAAAATCAACTAGCTTGGGTGGCGCTGCAGGTGCCCAGAGTGCCTTGCCCGGGAATCAAACCCGGGACCCTCCGGTCAGTAGTCCAATGCTCTACCCACTGACTACCGCTACCCACATATTTACACATATATATAAAATAATAATATTGGAAACAATTTTATTTCAATAAAATTGTTATATTGTTTTATATAAAATAAAATTGTTTCCTACTATATACATTGATTTTTCTAACTAAATACTGTCAACATTCTCTACACATCCCAAGTAGTAAGGAAGTAGAGAGACAAACCTGCAAAATTTTGTTCATTATATAGTCATGCCAGGATTCCATCAAGACCAAAAGGATATTAATTAAACATTTGGTAAAGAATTAAGGTTGTTTACCTTAAATTATGCACAAAAGGAAAAATTAATACAAATGATGACAGACTATTAGATTAATAAATTTTGAGTTTTACCTTACATTCATTTAAATTAAAATCTAGAGCATAAGATGTTCAACTTTTATTTATGAGAGTGACCAAATGTTTCACTTCATGGCCTATTTACTCTTAAACACTAGGTTCTACGTGAATATAAATGGTCCAAGTTGGTATTTACCATTTGATTATAAGCACGAACTTCGTAAATCTTGGAAAATCAGCATTGCAAGAACCAAACAAAAGAAAGCCATGCACTTATTTTTGCAATTTACATTCTCTATGCCTGCCATGAAAAGTATTATCAAGCTTGTTTAACTACCCATTGGTCATTTAAAAAGTTTTCCCATTTAAATGAAATGAATGTGCCTTCTATTTTTAGCCACCTGAAGAGACTAGGAACTTGTTCAGGATGGTATTTGCAAAATTTTGTAATGCCTTCTTTCGTGAACTCATCCTTCCCTCATGATGTGTATGTACAGCGCATGTAAAGAGTGAGGAGGGAACCACCATATCAAATGGCAGATATATATATTTAAAATTTTAGGTTTTGTTTGTATTAGAATTGCAGTTAGTGTATTGAGCCAAGTACAGCTGGGATACCTTCGGAATTCCAAGTTAAGATTGTACAATGAGAAAAAAACAAGTGCAATCTTTTTCTTCCCCATTGTTTTTTTTTTGCAATTCAGGAGGGAGCTGTGGCCTCAAAATAGGTTCACAGAATATAGCCATCGCCACATTACCCTTCAGAATAAAATGAGCGAGGAATAAAACCTTTGCTGTTCTAATTTCATGGCCACCATCATTTTCTCAGCACTGGCAGTAACTCTAAAATTCTTTGTTGTCAATGAGTTGGTGTGCTAACATTGCACAAACTGCCATTTTGTTGTAGGATTGAAAAATGTCATCCATGTATCATCCATTGTCAAAATTGATGAAAAAAAACACCATTCATAGTGTTATCACAGGTCAACATGGCCTGAGAAATTGCTACCTTGTGTTCTAAGGTCAGTACTCAGGTCATCTGCTTTGAAAAAATTCCACATTTTCCACTCTCCATGAAGAATATGCTGCATAGATACCACAGAAATGCCAACTTCTAAGGTGACATCACTCACACCTTATCGCCAGTTCTCCATAACAACTTGCTCCACTCATGCAATCATGTTTTTGGGCCAGCTGGTCCATGACTGAGGCTTCTTGGGTTTGTTGTCATTTGGCACATATACTAAATGTGTCAATGCCACATTTGGCCTTTTTGAACTTTCACATCCACAAACTCAAATTTTCCACATTCATAATAACACCATCACATAAATTACTCAATTGAAGCCAAAGCTCAGTGGATTTGAGATCACATAGGTGGAGAAAACAGATACATTCTGTTATTTTACACTAAAGGATGCCAATTTAAGTATTGAAAACACTTCCCAGCCCACTCTTACACCAGCTACATGAACTCGGTTCACTGCATGGTGCAGCTATCTGTTTTGAATCCATAAAGTTTGGTGTCGCTCTTTGGGACTCAACAATGTTTTCTTTTTTTCTTTCTTGACCTTGCCTAATAACATTATTTTGACAGCATTGAAAAAAACATACTAGTAAAATTAAGCTAAAATTAAAGCAAACTAAAGGTCAATGTGTTTTTATTGAAATCAGATAAGGCATTTTCTTAGTAATCAGCATCAAATCAGGGTTCTGTGATTTCTATACTTACAATAAGAACAGAAATGGCTTCTCTCATTATAACGTAAGTAGCATAGCTGAAACAACAGAACAAGGAATGAAAATCTCGTAGTGAATTATTCATGAGGGTACTTACTATGTGTGCACATTATTCTAAGAGGAATTCTTTCTTTGCTGTAATTACATCAATTCACCTAGCTTTGTCCATCAATTACCTCTATCATAAATGCAAATGTGGCACTTCATTAATGAATAGCATCTTGCTTATTAAAGTTAATATGATTTCACAAGTCCTATTAGGCAACTTCCATAATTCATGTTATTACACATATTAGCATGCGTAATGGGTGCAGCACTTTTGATATTCAGCTACAAAATACTGTTCATGTATTTGTGCTCATGTATTCTACATTTGTAGAATGGCACTATTATATTTTTCAGTCCATGAATAGTCTTCATTTTCTTCTTTTGTTTTAAAGTTCATCATGAGTTGTAATGAAAAAGGAAAAAGTAGATCATGAACATCGTTTCTCTATGAGAGGGCTTGATTTTCTTTAGTAATGCCATAGTAGGCATTATTAAATTGAAACCACACAAAACGCTGTCACTGTCAAATTTACTGACACTATTTAAGAAGTTAACAGACCTAATACATTTTGTACTTGCAAATTCAGTATGCTGCCAAAACATTTTACTCTATCCTATTGTACAAAATTGACCCAGTGAGATTTTTTTTTGTTTGTTCTCCATGTACTTTGGGAAAAATCATCATAATGTTAGCTATAGTTGAAACCTTTTTTTTTTTAAAAGTGCTACTTCTAAACGTACTAAAACTAAGAGAGAGAGAGCAATTTAATAGTATTCCACAAGATTTAAAATTAGGTCCATTACTATATTAGGTCCT